>CAUYQV010033092.1:0-53643 GCA_963574575.1 Galagoides demidoff | reverse complement strand
AGATAATAAATGGCAAGAAATCTATTAAATAATCATCCCTCTCTCTTTTTTTCTTTCTTTCCTTTTTTTTTTTTTTTTGAGACAGAGTCTCAAGCTGTCACCCTGGATAGAGTGCTGTGGCATCATAGCTCACAGCAACCTCCAATTCTTAGGCTCAAGTTATCCTCTTGCCTCAGTCTTTCTATATTTTTTTCTGCAGTTTTTGGCTGGGGGCTGAGTTTGAACCCGCCACCTCCGGTATATGGGGCCAGCAGCCCACTCCTTTGAGCCACAGGTGCTGCCTAGTTTTTCTATTTTTAGTAGAGATGGGGGTCTCGATTCTTGGTCAGGCTGGTCTTGAACTCATGAGCTCAAGCAATCCACCCACCTCAGCCTCCCAGAGTGCTAGTGCTAGGATTACAGGCTCAAACCATCGTGCCTGGCCTCTTTTTTTTTTTAGACTGTCTCAGGCTAGAGTGCTGTGGCATCAGCCTCACCCATGGAAACCTCAAACTCCTAGGCTCAAGCAATCCTTCTGCCTCAGCCTCCCAAGTAGCTTGGACTACAGACATCCACCACAATGCCCAGCTAATTTTTCTATTTTTAATAGAAATGGGGTCCCACTCTTTCTCAGGCTGGTCACAAACTCCTGAGTTCAAGGGATTCTCTGTCCTCCACCTCCCAGAGTGCTAGGATTACAGGCATGAGCCATGGCACCAGGCCCCACTCTCTTCTTAAAGGCCTCCCTTTCACCTCCAGTTTGTTTTTATGTATTTTTTTAAATTTTTTTCTTTTTATATCTTTGAGTACTACTTTAAGGAAACTGAAGAAATGGGATCCTTGGTTTTTAAATAGATATGCGGGAACTGAAAATTATGATGACTAAGATTATCAATGCAGGATGGCAAATGGAAACAGAATGTGGGGTTTGTTACCCTGACTCTTACATTAAACAGCCGTGTGGTCTTAGAAAAGTAAATTGTCCTCTGTAAGCCTTAGTTAAAATGAGACTTAGCACAGGTTTCCTTCCTAGCTCTAGGTCCTTAACCACAGATTATCAGAGATGCTTAACCACAATATTATCAGAGATGCTGTTACTGCAGTCACTACAAAACTGGGGCTGTCTGGTAAGAGTCCCCAAGATCCTATCCAGTTCAAAAAGTTGATTTTGCAAAACAGCAGATTCTAGAAAATACTGATTTATTAAATTTGGTTTATACATAACTTTCAGAAATAGTTTTCTATGGAGATCTCAGTTTCACTCTTTTACATTCATCAAGAATTTTCAATTAGAAATGAATTAAACATATTAACTGCAACATTATGTATAGTAACAAAAGAGTGGAAACAGCCCAAACGCTCTTCAATAGGAGATCAGTTAAATAAATTACAGCATTTTCACTTAGCCATTGGAAAAAATGAGGCAGCTTTACATGTATTGATATAAAACAATCTTTGGGACATATTCAGTGAAAAGTGCAGGCTACAGAACCCTGTGTATAGTGTGCCACCATTTGTTTATATATTCATATTTTCTCTGATCTGCTGAGACATTTGGAAGGGTAACTGAAAAGGATAAACTGTAGTTGTCCTAGAGAGGGAGAGTGGAAAATTAAAGAAATGGAGAGCATTAGAGAATGAAAAATTCATCTTCTCAAAGTTTTATATAATAAGATTTATCAGTAATTTCTTATGACTTCTGGGCTTTTTATGTCTCTTAAGAAGGTCTTCTTTCCCTCATGGCTAAAAGAGATATTTATTTTTCTAATTCTATTGCATATATAATACGTATTTGAGGTCAGACAATGAAGTTCACAAACTCAACCCTAGAAAAAGTACTACATACTTCCTTACTGACCATCACTATGGTCACTTTTGGAGTACTCTTCTTGGGAAGCTATACACTGATGCCAGTGCCTAGTCCCTCCTTCAAAGCAATTTTGGGACTCTTTCTGGCCACCAGAGCTGTCATTATACAAGGTCTGACAATTAAGTTTGAGAACTCATCCTAGAAAAAGTGCTGTGAAGGGTGGACTAGGCGCTGGTGTCAGTGCACAGCTTCCCAAGAGGGGGTACTTCAAAAGTGACCATAGTGATACTCGACAATGAGGTATGAGTACTTTTTCTAGGATGAGTTTGCGAACCTCATTATCCAACTTCTTGTGTGTGTAAGAGTGTATAAATCTCTTGTACATGTTGAAATTACTTCTTGTTTTTTTTTTTTTTGGCAGTTTTTGGCAGAGGCTGGGTTTGAACCCACCACCTCCGGCATATGGGGCTGCTGCCCTACTCCTTTGAGCCACAGGCGCCGCCCCTGAAATTACTTCTTTTTCTTTTTCTTTTTTTCTTTTTTTTTTTGAGACAGAGCCTCAAGCTATCCCCCTGGGTAGAGTGCCATGGCATCACAGCTCATAGCAACCTCCAACTCCTGAGCTTAAGCGAGTCTCCTGCCTCAGCCTCCCAAGTAGCTGGGACTACAGGTACCCGCCACAACGCCTGGCCATTTTTTGGTTGCAGCCATCATTGTTGTTGGCAGGCCCGGGCTGGGGATTCAAACCCGCCACCTTAGGTGTACGTGGCGGGCGCCTTAGCCGATTGAGCCACAGGTGCCGAGCCTTTTTTTTTTTTCAAGACAGCATCTCACTATTTTGCCTGCAGTAGAGTGCTGTGGCAACACAGCTCACAGCAACCTCAAACTCTTGGGCTTAAGCAATTCTCTTGCCTCAGCCTCCCAAGTAGCTGGGACTACAGGTGCCCGCCACAATGCCAGCTATTTTTTGTTGCAGTTGTCTTTTTTTTTTTTGGTAGTTTTTGGGCAAGGCCAGGTTTGAACCCACCACCTCCAGCATATGGGGCCGGCACCCTATTCCTTTGAGCCACAGGTGCCGCCTGCAGTTGCCATTGTTGTTTAGCTGGCCTGGGCTAGGCTCAAACACATCAGCCTTGGTGTATGTGGCTGGCGTTGTAACCACTATGCTATGGGTGCCAAGCCGGAAATTACTTTTGAGACTAACTTTGTACTATGTATCTTTCGAATTTTGAACTATGTATAGGGTAAAGGGAAAACCTATCAGATTCTATTTTTATTTTCATTTTATTTATTTATTTATTTTTTGAGACAGAGTCTCACTTTGTTGCCCTCCATAGAGTGCTGTAATATCACAGCTCACAGCAACCGCCAACTCTTGGGTTTAAGCGATTCTCTTGCCTCAGCCTCCTGAGCAGCTGGGACTACAGGTACCTGCCACAACGCCTGACTATTTTTTTTGTTGTTGAAGTTGTCAACATTGTTTGGCAGGCCTGGGCTAGATTCGAACCCACCAGCTTCAGTGTATGTGGCTGGCGCCCTAGCCACTGAGCTATAGGGACTGAGCCCAGATTCTATTTTTAAATAAAACAATATTGCTAAAGAATCTAGTTTATAGGGTGCATTTTATGGTACATGAGTTATATCTCAATTAAAAAAGAAAGAATCCAGCTTATAAGGCAAGGCTGTGGTTCACAGAATCTCCTTCATCAAGCCCAATATTAGGGTTCAGCCAGGCTCTTCCCAAGACTCAGTTTTACAGTTTAGCCTAGTTTTATAGGTTCAACACTTGTTTGGGCAAAATAAGCCTACAGGTGACAAGGAGCAGCTCTTTGCCCTTCTCACAAGTCTTGTCTGAAAGTTGGTTCTACCTCCTTGCATTAGACTGGTTCCCTCAGAAGGCCAGGCCATCCCAGGTAACAAATCATCTCTCCTTGGAACCAGGGCTAAGGCATAGGACATAGTAGGGCAGGTCAATCCAGCCTAGATCAGGATGAGAGAAGCCAGTGCTAAAGCTGGACAAACAGATACTGTCTGACACTCAAGGGAAAGAGGTGCTGGAAAATGGTGCAAAGTCAGGAGAATTCTTGGGTAAATGTGCAGAATAAAGTCCAGGGACCACAGTCTTTGGTGCTTGGCTTAGGTGTGTGTGCCTATACGCACATAAAAAAAAATCTGATGACCCCTGCCCTTTGTATAATATCATCATCATCATTTACTAAGACTTTCCTGAGCATACAAAGACATATAAAACAAAGGATTCCAGTTTAGTCAAAAAGTGATAATATTTATCCACCTTAAAGCATATTTAAGGAGCTGAACAAAGTGTATGATTGCAACCCTGACCCAAAAGAGAAGCTAAAAATCCCTAGACCCCAATTCAAGGTTTTTCTCAGCATAAGGTCTGAGTGGACGTCACTGGAGTCCTGGGGGAGGCCCACAAGGTGGGACAGGGGAAATTCTCCAGGCGGGGAACATGAACAGGGCTTGAAGGAGAGCAGGACTGAGCCCAGTGGAAGAAAGCTAGGAGGAGGCATTCTAGGCTTTCAGGGCAGCAAGGGAGGCAGGAATGCTTGCCACCAGTGGTTTGGACAAACACACAGCATGGGTCACTGGGTCAGAGCCGAAGGTTAGACCAAGAAAGCAGCAGAGGCCAGACCCCTGTGAGGAAGGTCCTGGCTGGCCAGCCTAGAAGTTTGATCCTTACCACACAGACAGTGGGGAGCCATTGAAGACTGCTGAGCAAGAGGGTGACCCTTGCAAACAGGCATTTTAAGTGAGATTACAGAGCAGCCCTTTATCCAAAGCTTATTCAAAGCCCTGTGTGTGTTTCAAGTGGCACTTGAGAGAGAGAGTCATAAAGCATTTGCTCTGTGTCATGTACATGAGAAAAAAGGTTTAAGGGTCCCACAAAGAGATGCTTCAGTGAGAATGAGAAATGAAGGGAGGCACGTTTTAAATTAGGAAACAAATGTGCAGGCCAGAAGCACTGGCCACAGCATCTGGAAAATTTCAGTGCTTTCTTCGGAGTCTGGAATGCCCTCTTTAGCTGGGGGTGTTCTGACTCCTTTTTTGGAGGTGAGTTGTGATGTCAAAACACTGGGTTGTGGCTTAGGCAGTGAGACAGCCAGGAAGAGGCAAATGAGCAGAAATAGAAATATGGGCCTGGACGGCATAAAAGGCCCCATTCTACGATCATCCTTTTCCAGACTTCTCCATCTGCCTCTCCCAGTAGCGCTATGGGGGCTTTTGCCAGAGTTGTTGAGCTCCCCAATCACCTCCGATATATTTTCCTCTTAGAATAATAAAATTGTTTTTAAAATCTCTTGTCAACTTTTGAATCAGAGGTCTTTCGATGTTGTTCCTGATTGTGCGTAACGAGGCAGCAGGCAGGGCTTCTCAGGGGCTGTAAACTGGGCAGCAACTTCAAGCCATAAATCAGCATTTAGGTAAGAAGGGAGAGGAAGTTAGGATTAAGTTTCTGGCTCAAAGTGGGCTGTGTACAACTGCAGGGCAAGCCCTGTCAACGCAGAGGCACAGCTGAGCAAGCCAGGGAAAGGGCCTGAGTTGTACAGCAAAACCAGCCAGGTGGAACTGCAGATGTGGGCCTGCGCCTGGTCCAGGTGGCTCCACCACTCCAGGGAGCCTGAAGTTCTTCTTTCTCAGGCTTTTGTAAGGGGTCCCTCCCTCCCTGTCCTAGCCACACTCCTGGAGGGCTTTTGGACACTTTTATTCTCTGTAGATTCTACCTGAATACAAAGGATTGCAAATTCAGAGCTTTCTTTTGTTTGGGATCAGAGGGGAAAGCTCTGATCTTCTGCCCTTCCAGACTAGCACTGGGTACCAGGATGCCCTTCTTTCCATACTTGCAGGCTTGACTCCCTCCCTTCCTGTAGGGAAGCATCTTAGGACCCCTGCCCTAACCTGTGCCACAGGCCTTGCTCAGGTGAGGAAGCCAACCAGGACATCGAGAAGTCAAGTTAAGTAAAACCCCAAATGTTCCCAAAAACAAGGGGTTGTGACCCTTGCAAACAGGCATTTTAAGTGAGATTACAGAGAAGCCCTTTATCCGAAGAATGACTTCTACCACAATAGTACATTTGCTCTAAACCTCATTCCCCTGTGGCAACTGTGACCATACATCCCAGACTTTCCAGAACTGTCCTGATTTTACAAGCTTTGCCTCGAGTTTCTGGAAGCACATAGGTACCTGCCAGGGATTATGCCCTAATGTTTTGGTTTGACAAATGGTCATTGTGCCCATGACACACAGCTGGCACAAGGCTACAATATCACATTTTCCCTCTGTGTGAAGTTCAGCCACTTGGCTGGAGAGAAGGAAGGCCAGGCATGGAGGAACTCCAGTGTCCCAGGGTCACAGGCACCCACATGCCGAGGTGGGATGGTGCCACTAAGTCACACAGCAACCTAGCAGGGCTGAATGCTGCCCAGAGTCTTCAGCCTAGGACAGGGAATGAACAGGTTGAGATTTGGGCTGTAAGAAGAAGGGCTCAGCACAAATCCAGTACGTGCTTTTTTACTGTTTTAAATCTCTCTACTACAGTTAACCACCTCTGAGGCCCTCCAGGGGAAATTATTTGCCTTCTTTCCATACTTGCAGGCTTGGCTCCCTTCTTGTAGGGCAGCATCTCAGCAGATGTAAGGACCCCTGCCCTGACCTGTACCACAGCCTTGCTTAAGAAGTGGGCCTGGGAGATCCTTTAGAGAAACTGTACCTGAGTCACTCCTCTGACTCCTCTGTACCCAGACGTCATCACAGACAACAGTCTCAAAGTCCCAGCAATTTTCATTTGGACACTGAGCACATTTCCCCTCTGCCCAGAACATAATAAAGGAATAAGGACCTACCACCTACTAAGTTTCTGCAGTTGACACTTCAAGGCCTAAAGTCTAGCTCATCAGCCTAGTCACACATGGTCTGACCAGGCCTCTTTGCAAGCCAGCCTTAATCTGGTCACCCATGCAATTTTACTAATTCAAACTAATTCAAACAGCTTTCCATTTAGGGAGGTTGATAGCCATCTCCCATCTCCTTTCCCTGCTGACGTCATTCCACATTTTCTCCAGACACAAATATGGGTACAGTTCCTAGGATAGTTTTCAGGTTGCCTAAGGTAGGAGGTCAAGAGACCCTGCCCTCCCCTAGTCTACTCCACCTCTCAGGCCTTTGATAAGTTATCAAAGGTAAAGGAGAGGTAAGGAATGAAGTCACCTTACTAAAGCTAAATGTGCAAAAAAGAACGTAGAGACTGCAGCTCCGAACCCAGGTCTGTCCTGGGTATTTGCAATGCAAAGCTGCGTTTTGTTCACCACCAATGAGATCTTGCACAATAGCCTATGTATAAACATCCACACCAACAATGCCTGACTGTGCAATCACTCTGTAATTACAGGCCGGCAGGAAGCTGCTGCTAGGAAGTGCACCATTCAACCTCCAGACATCCCATCTCAGAGTCTGCAAGGCTCGGGAAGCACATTCCTGCACACACCAACGTGTCCCCGCCGCCGCTGCCCAGGCGCTGCCGCCACAGTTGCAGTCTCGCCACCGTCCCGCCTGCCAGCCTCGAGCTACTCTGCTAGGATGTCATAAACTTCTCAGCTGTTCTTTTAAAAACCCTGCGACACGAGGCTACCGAGGGCGGCGGGAACCACCATCAAAGTTCCCAAGCACATTCCTGCAGTCCTAGCAGTTTTAGAAAACAGAAAAGAACGAGATGCCACAGAGTCCACTGGAAGCGGCTTTCTGAGTTTTATATAGAAAACACTCACATATGTACGTGGGTGTGCTGACAGTTTTTATGGCTAAATTGCAAAGTGTTAGGCCTTGGCGATTACTGTAAGGTTTGGGACGTAGAGAGGAGAGAGGGTGGGGAAGTCAGGAGTGATTTGTTTAAAGGGGGCTTGGGGGCAATCTGAGTTTTGTTTTTTAAAAATGCTCAGGGTTTTTTCGCCGAGACTTCCCAGTCGATCTGCTCCTAGTCCCTGGAGGGCCGAGCAAATAAAAGTAGGGGGAAAATTCCTTTAACTTCCTTCCTGCGACCCAGTCGAGGGCTGAGAAAAGGAAGAGAACGTTTCCCAGGGAAACACCGGGCGGGGGCAGCGGGGCGGCTGTGCCCAGCCTGCAGAGATGAGGACGCGGGGTGGAGAGTCACCCTAGACAGAGGCCCGAGGAGCCCCCTTCTCCGCACCCCTCCTTTTGCAAACGGCTCCTGGAGCAGACCCAGCTGCAGCACTGGACGCATCAAGTCCCGCCGCAGAGCACCGACAGGAGGGGCGCAGCTCGGGCCGCAGACCCTCGTAGCCGCCGAGCTCCCGGCTACAACGTCCCCCGCACCCCAGAGCCTGGCCCAACCCGGCCTGCCACGTCCCCTCCCGCGCGGCCAGCCTGAACCCCGAGACGTTTACGAGCCCCACGTCGGCGTCCCAGCTCACCTGCTCACTGAATCCCGGGGTGACTCGGAGCGGAGCGGGGAGCAGGCGAGCGCGGCCCGCAGGCTCAAACTTTGTTGCTCTCGGGACGGCGCAGTCGTCACTTCCTAGCCGAGCGGGCGGCGCAGCCAGGGCTGTGACCCAGCTGCTCGCGCGGTGGCGCGCCGGACTCCGCAGCCACCCGCCCCGCCCGCGCCCCCGGCTCCGCGCGCCCTCGGCTGCGTGGGGAGAAGCCGCCCCGCACGCCCGGCCACCGAGCCTGCACCCCCAGGAGGGCTCGCTCCAGCCGCGCGTCCTTTCTGCGCGGAAGAAGTGCATTCGGAGGCGCAGCTCTGAAGTACCCCGCTCTCGGGCTGGACTGCAAGGTGGTGTTAGGGTTCCGGCCAGAGCTGGGGACTAGTTCAAGAGACCCCCCTCCAAGAGAGCTGGGGTTACAGGACAAGCACACCCCTTAGACACAAAGGAGTGGAGGTGGAAAAAGAAAAAAGTTTTCAGTTTAGTTTGAGGGCCAGAAAGGTCATGTCTGAAAGCAGTGTGTTCTGTGCTTTTCTCAATAATGCCTAAATTGGGCTTTCTGACAAGGGTCGCCTCTTCCCACATTCCCCCAAAAGGTCTGCATGATTTTCCTTCGTCATTTCCACGGGGTCTAAATGTGTACTTGTCACTTATCACATTGCAGGGAGCTATTTCGGCGTCCAAATTGGGGCTGCAAAATAGTTTCTGTCCTAATTCTCCCTGACGATTTCCACCTCTCTACGCACCACACACTTTGGGGCCTGATAGATTCTGTGTTTCAGTACTGGCCAAAAGTGACTTAGAAGGGAGGGTGGAGTCCTGAGAAGAGGAGCTTCAGGCAGTAGTAATTCTGAAATTTTTTTGCTTACCATACTAAAAACTACAACAACAAAAAGACACTCTTTGGATTTCTGATAAGTAGCAACCAAGTAGTTAAACAGCAGTCTTCAAGGAAAAATTATTGATCCCCCCCGCCCGGAAAGAAAATGGTGTTAGCCTTTGCTGTGGTTCAAAAAAAAGTAGACACTGGAAACTGCAGTGGAGAAACATTAGCTTCATTGTAGCTTGTTGTGGAAAAAGGGACCTTTCAAAATGTGGTCTAAAAGCATCAGTTAGGGCTCAACAATTTTCCTTTTTTTCCCCAAATACAGCTTCTACTAGCACATTGGCCGGATAAAACCTCCCCTTTCCAATGTTCCATCTTTTTACTAAAGCACAAGAAACTGTAGACTTGAGTGAAGGCTTTGTCCAGAAAGGTGGAAGTAAGGCTGATGGAAAATGACATCTGGGAAATGATCCCCAGGTCTGAGTTAATACCTCGTGAAAAGCCACCAAATCACCCAAAGATTGGGAGTCTGAAGCTCTCCTAGCAACGTGAAACCCGCCACATTGCAGCTGTTGTGCACTAGTTCTGACTTCCACTGAGCCATTAATGTCGCATTATAAATACAAAATGTACAATGTAAGAAAAATAGCATTGCTTTGAGAAAGTACATTATTAGACTCTATAATTCTCTAAAATTTGTATTGCAGCGCACCATGGAGCGGGTAGAGGAATTGCCCATTTCAATTTTGGGGTAGAAGTAATTCCTTTAGTGCATCCTGCTTAAGGCAACCTATGACTAGAGAGCATATGTCAGCCAGGCTTCTAAAGGCAATTACGCGATATTTCATATTTGCTAAAACAAGAGGGGAATATTTCTTTGTTCCGTAAGGGATTTTAAATTCTCAGTCACAATTTCATGAATATTCAGTATTTCTGCATGCCCAGGAGTAATTAGCAGACAGTGTAAATGTGTGAAAGCCCGACACTTACACATACATTGCTTTTTCTCTCTATAGGGTGGCATTTACTGGAGTCCCAGGGGCCCTGTGTGGAGGATGTGGTAGACAGCCTCTAAACTGGCCCCCCGCCAATGATCTCTGCCTCCTGATAGTCACACCCTTGTGTAATCCCCTCTCCTTAAGTGTAGGCTGAGCACATTGACTCAATTCTAACAAACAGAATATGGCAGAAGTGATGTGATGTCACTTCTGAGATGAGGTTATAAAAAACACTGTGGCTTGCATCTTCGGTGCTCTCTGTTTTTCCTTCTCTCTTGGATCACGCACTGTGAGGAAAGCCAACTGTCAGGTCTTCCCGCAGCCCGGTGTAAAGGGAGTGAGCTTGGAAAGGGATTTCTCCCCCCTCCCAACTTAATCAAGCCTTCAGATAAAACCTTTAACTCCAGCCAATAGCTTGAGTACAACCTCAAGGGAGCCCTTGAGGGAGAGGCACCTAGCTAAGGTGGCCTGCATTCCTCACCCACAGATACTGTAAGATAATAAACATTTGTTGTCTTAAGCTGCTGTGTTTTGAGGTAATTTGTTATACAGTCAGTCACAGATAACTTAGTACAGAGGCCAACAGAGAAGTCACTGGGGGCCCAAGACAATCCTGAATGGACTTGTTGATTCCTCACCTGGAAAACAGAACATGGAGAAAAACTCAAGGGTCTGAACTTGATCTAAGTGTAACATACATATCCCAACAACAGAGGACCCAGTCCCACTCCTTTTGCAGAGCAAGGGTCAATCTTGAAATTAAACTGGGTCAGAAGGTGTGGACTGCTGCTCTGCCCCAGGCAGCCCTGGTATTGGGTGTCACCTACCTGACAGCACATGCAGATGTCTTTGTGTCACAAGAATTGACAGCTGTCCAGGTCTCTTCTTCCTCCTCAGGGCATCTACGCTGTTCCCTGAGGCCTCAGCACAACCTTGGTCCTAGAAGGAGAGCTTGCAAGAAAGGTCTTCAACCCTGGCAGCCAGGAGGGATAGGTGATATCGGTGGGCAGTCAAAACACTAGCAAGTAAGGCTTGTGGTCCTGCAATTGAAGAGCAAACCGAGGACTATCTCTGATAAGGATCACCTCCACACTGCTGCAAGGGCTAGGAAGAACATTCCGTCCGTCCACGTGATGGTTATCTTTCTCTCAGCATCATTTCCTCTCTGGCTGGAGCAATTATTTACTTTTAAAATATAAAAAAAGTTTTAGGAAACAGGAGAGCTCTCATACTCCTTCATCCCTGGCCAGAGCACGCATCTACTTGTGATTGCCCCCACATCCCCTCCCCTCAGCCAATCCTGCACAAGCTGGCAATGGGAGAGGCTGTTTTTGTTTTCCCTGCAGAGACGCTAGGCTCTGATTTTTCTCATGTGCAGTGGCCACAGCTGCCGTGTTGCCATGCTGTCATCCGGTTGCTATGACTTGTGAGGTTGTGAATATGCCAGAACGTGAATCTATTAATTTAACAGGAACTGGGCTCAGCACATATATTCCTTGTTAGGTCATTTGCTTTGCCACTTAAACCACATCCAATGTGTTCAGCAATGGGCATGTTTCCTAGAGTCTGGCTTTGCAAAAATGCCAAATGCCCCAAATTTTAAGCCTGCACAGTTTTGGGTAATTTAATTACTGTGGAGGACATAAAGGCATTCTAGCATGAGGATGTAAACAAATCAGTTCAGGAAAAAAATCAAGGAGCGGGAAATGGTTAAAGTTTCTGATCTTCATTCTTTATGTAGTAGGGACCTCTCCGGGGGAGGTGTATGAGCTAATGTCCCTAGGAATCCTTCCCTGAGCCCGGCTTGCTCACTGACAAGGTCTGTCTCCAGCACCTTGTCACAATATTGTGTGTACACAATAAAAGGAAGCATTGTCCTCTTCTGCTGTGTTGAGCCCACGGGCAGGCATTTTTCATTCACCCCTTCAATTAACACTCACTGAGTATCTACTAGTGGGTATTCCAGGAAATAGAACAGATTCTCTTCCTAGTGAGAGAGAATGGCACATAAATTACACGAGAAGTATAAGAATTGAGCTTGGCAGCCAGGCGCAGTAGTTCACACCTGTTATCTGAGCACTCTGGGAGGATGAGGCAGGTGGATTGCTTGAGCTCAGGAGTTTGAGACCAGCCTGAGCAAGAGTGAGACCTCTGTCTCTACAAAAAAAAAGAAAAAAAAGAAAGAAAGAAGGAAAGAGAGAGAGAGAGAAAGAAAGGCAGGAAGAAAGAGAGAAAAGAAAAAGATTAGCCAAGTGCAGTGGCATGAACGTGTATTCCCAGCTACTGAGGAGGCTGAGGCAGAAAGATCGCTTGAGCCCAGAAGTTTAAGGTTGCTATGATCTATGATGATGTCCTTGCACTTTAGCCTAGGTGACAGAGTGAGACTCTGTCTTAATTAAAAAAAAAAGGGGGGGGCAGCGCCTGTAGCTCAATGGGTAGGGCACCAGTCATATACACCCAGGCTGGCGGGTTCGAACCTGGCCCAGGCCAGCTAAACAACAGTGACAACTGCAGCAAAAAAATAGCTGGGCATTATGGTAGGCGCCTGTAGTTCCAGCTACTCTGGAGGCTGAGGCAAGAGAATTGCTTAAACCCAAGAGTTTGAGGTTGCTGTGAGCTGTGATGCCATAGCACTCTACCAAGGGTGACAGTGAGACTCTGTGTCATAAAAAAAAAAAAAAAAAAGAAAGAAAAATTTGAAGAAAGAATAATTGCCCTTTGCACAGGGCAATATGAGATCTCAAAGGAGAGTACAAATAAGTCTGTCTGGAGAAGAGTCACCACTAGTGTTTTTCTTTAAAAATACATTCATTGGTCAGGCTCAGTGTCTCTTGCCTATAATTGAAGCACTTTGAGAGGCCGCAGAAGGAGGATCACTTTAGGCCAGGAGTTTGAGACCAGCCTGAGCAACACAATGATACCCTGTCTCTACAAAAAATATGAAAATCTGGCCTCTCTCACATTTTTTCCTTCACAAGAGGTACCCACTTCCAATTCTCTTTGGAAGTACTCTAAACTTTCTCATTGTTCTTTCTAAATAAAATCTGTTACCCTTAAAAAAAAAAAAAGAAAATTGTAATCAGGCGTGGTGGCGCACTCCTGTAGTCCCAGGATCTTGGGAGACCAAGGCAGGAGGATCACTGGGCCCCAGGAGTTTGAGGTTGCAGTGATTATATCACTGTACTGAAGCCCGAGCAACAGAGCAAGACCTTGTCTCAAAATAAAAGTAGAATCTCTGTAAGTTGATCGCCCAAGGGATTGTAACACGTCTGTAAATTGATCACCCAAGGGACTGTACTAAACTGGTCAATATATGGAGGTGGTCAACACAAAGAATTAAGCCTACTGATATGTACATGTGGTAAAAGTCCAGTCTATGAAAATTAGATCAATTTAAAGAGGTTGTCACTATAGGCAGATGGTCAACTATGGAGGTTATAGGATGCATTGCATTAAGTAATAAGTATTACTTTTTGTAGCACTTGTTTCGGTTGTGCACTATATAAAGTATTTATGTATATCTGTATGGAGCATGAATGTAAAATGTATTTCCTATGTTCAGGCTGTGTTTAGAGAGTTTAGATAACTAACTACCAGACACTACTAAGGACCTCTGATGGACCAGGCATCACCGTGGTATTGTTCCATTGTATAGTTGAAGAAACTAACTATTGACTTTAATCCTTCACAATTCTCCTTAATTAGTAAATCAAAGGCCAAGCCTGAATGGCCAGCTTCTTGAAACCTCTCATAACAGAGCAGAGAGGTGGAGAAAGACCCACTCCACCCTTCTGATAGGAAGGGAATAGAAGAGAGATAGAGAGGGGGCAGAAGCACGCCATGCTTCTTCCTGCTCTCCAGGCCTTAGATGGTTTTGCCTAATGAATATTATTGAAAGCACAGAGGAGGCTCTTACCCAGCTCCTCACTGGGGATTCTGAGAAGAAGATGAATCCAAGGGTGTTTTCTATAATATGGGTGGCACCCAAGTGAAGCTGGTGGTTAAACTTGAGTAGGCAGAAAGAAACTCTGAGGCTTAGGTCTCCTGAGTCCCCCAGTTCCTGCCTGGCATGAGTGTTTTGTTGAAAGCCAGCAGCCTTCCATGGTATCGCCCTGATGGGGCAAGGTAACCCTATAGCAAGCTCATGGCAGGTTAGGTATCTGCACCAGTGAGAGCAGAGGGGAAGTTGAGCAACAGGTTGCAAGAGGAGGGGGTGGATTTGTGAAGAATGGACAAGTTTGCCTACCACAGTAGCAAAGCCCAAGAGTTCTAGGTGCAATGAGCTATGATTCTGCCTCTGCACTCCAGCCTGGGCAATATAGTGAGACTCCATCTCTAAAAGACAAAACAAAAACAAAATATCCATTTCCCTCCTTCCTTTCTTCCTTCCTTTTTGTTAATCAGGCCCAGGCGAGGTTCAAACTCACAAACCACTGAGCTATGGAGCCTTGCTAAAATGTTCATTTCCTAATGAATATGTGAATATGTTAGGCTATACGACAAAGGAGAAATTAAAGTTTTAGCTGGAATTAAGGTTGCCAATTAGCCGACCTTAAAATAAAGTGATTATCCTGGATAATTGGGGTGTGCCCAAAGCACAAGAGTCCTTAAAAGTGGAAGCAGGAGACAGAAGAGCAATCAGATCAGAGGGTGATGTGATTATGGAAAAATGAATGGCAGAGAGAGACAACACTGCCCACTTTGAGGATGGAGAAAAGAGGTACTGAGCCAAGAAATGTATGTGGTTTCTGGAAGCCAGAAAATGCAAGGCAACAGTTTTCTCTGGGGCCTCAGAAAGGAGCACAGTCTAGCCAATACCTTGATTTTATCCTGGCGAACGTGTGTTGGCTTTTTTCCTTTTTTTTTGCGACAGAGTCTTACTTGGCTACCCTCTATATTGTAGAAAACAGTCCTTGGTAGAGTGCCATGGCATCACAGCTCATAGCAACCTCTAGCTCTTGGGCTTAGGTGATTTTCTTGCCTCAGCCTCCCAAGTAGCTGGGACTACAGGCGCTCGCCACAACGTCCAGCTATTTTTTTGTTGCAGTTTGGCCGAGCCGGGTTTGAACCTGCCACCCTTGGTATGTGGGGCCGGCACTGCCCTGTGTGTTGGATTTTTTTTTCTTTTTATTAAATCATAGCTGTGTACCTTAATGCAATCATGGGGTACAGTGTGCTGGTTTTATATACAATTTGAAATATTTTCACCAAACTGGTTAACATAGCCTTCATGGCATTTTCTTAGTTATTGTGTTAAGACATTTATATTCTACCTTTAGAAAAATTCACATGTATCCTTATAAGATAGATCATAGGCGTGATCCCACCAATCACTCTCCCTTCACCCATCCTCCCCCCTCCCCAACCCTTCCTCTCCCCTTTCCCCATATTGTTGGGCTATAATTGGGTTATAGCTTTCCTATGAAAGCTATAAATTAGTTTCATAATAGTTCTGAGTACATTGGATACTTTTTCTTCTATTCTTGAGATACTTTGCTAAGAAGAATATTTTCCAGCTCCATCCATGTAAACATGAAGGAGGTAAAGTCTCCATCTTTCTTTATGGCTGCATAGTATTCCATGATGAACATATATCACAATTTATTGATCCATTCGTGGGTCGATGGGCACTTGGGCTTCTTCCATGACCTAGCAATTATTAATTGGGCTGCAATGAACATTCTGATACAAATTTCTTTATTGTAGTGTGATTTTTGGTCTACTGGATATATACCTAGTAGAGGAATTATAGGATCAAATGGCAGGTCTATTTTTACTTCTCTAAATATTCTCCAGATATCTTTCCAAAAGGAATGTATTAGTTTGCAATCCCACCAGCAATGTAGAAGTGTTCCCTTTTCTCCACAACGGTGCCAGCATCTGTGATTTTGGGATTTTGTGATATGGGCTAATTTTACAGGTGTTAGATGATATCTCAAAGTAGTTTTGATTTGCATTTCTCTGATGATTAAGAATGGTGAGCATTTTTCATATATCTGTAGGCCATGCGCCTGTCTTCTTCAGAGAAGTTTCTCTTCAAGTTCCTTGCCCACCCTGAGATGGGATCACTTGTTCTCTTCTTGCTAATACGTTTGAGTTCTCTGTGGATTCTAGTTATTAAACCTTTGTTGGAGACATAACCAGCAAATATCTTCTCCCATTCTGAGGGCTGTCTGCTGGCTTTACTTACTGTGTTCTTGGCTGTGCAGAAGGATCTATAGTCTTTTGTGAGGCCCAGCCCTTTCCAAAGCCAGTACAGGAAGGACCACCGCCTTCCCTTTATGGATGGGGAAACTGAGGCCCAGTGATATGTGGTGGATGGCCAGATCATACTGTGAGAGGTCAAAGACAGAAATAAACAATTATTCCAAAACATGAATGAAAGGAAACAGAGTCCAGGTTCTGTGTGGGCAACATCAGCCTTCATTTCCACCCAGGTTTGGGTGAGCTGAGCTCCAGAAGGATGTCAGCACGTGGGCTAAGGTGGATGGGGGTTTTAAGGGTCAGAGGGTAGGGGTTGGCCCATACCCCTTTCCCAGGTGGGACATCAATTTGGGCCGGTCCACTCTATTTGGGCGGGTCTCTACCTTTGACTCTATCACACTGGGGTGGTATCTTCCCCCCAGGAGACCCCTGGCCCTGAAGGCAGGGTTCAGTCCCTGGCACTAGGAGTTGCAGGTCTCTGACCTGACATTTGGATCTTTTGCGCTCCGGGTCCACCTGAGGCATAGCAGCAGCCTCTGGGCAGTGCTCCTGGCAGTTGTGGAGAGGCCACCCATGGCAGAGGCAGTAAAGGCAGGAAGTGGGCTTCCAGCTGGGACATGCAACTCTAGGGCAGTTCTGGGGCCCTGCTTTGGGCTATCGGGAGCAGTCCTTGCTGGGGAAGGGGAGGCCTGACAGCTGCCCCCTGGGCTTGGTCCCAGAGAGCCCCTTCCTGTGGCTGTGCCCTACCGGGCCCTAGGAAGGCCTGGTATTTCCCACATGGTGGGACACTGGTGCTAGACCTGTGACCTGGGGCTGCTGGATGGTAGCCATGGGGAAGGGTCACACAGGGAGGGTTTAGCTCCCAAAGCCCACCTGGGCCCCTGGCCTTGACTTTCAAGTTTTAGCTCCAAAAGCCTTTCTCTGACCAGAAGCCTCAGAAACATCCACCCTGCCTCCCCAGCCTCACCTATGTCAGGAAAGGTGTGGGGCAGCAACAGAGAAGAGCTGACAGGTGCCTGGGCCAGAGGGTGGGCAGAGACATGTAGTGGGGGCACAGAAGGAGGGGACCAAGTGTGCTGTGGGGTATGGCAAGGGGCAGGAGGGCTTGGACCATCCTTGAAATTGCCAGGCAGCCTCTGAGGTCAGCATCAGGGCAGGACCTCAGGTATGTGGGAGTGGGGAGGGGCCACAGTGGGCATGAGACTAGCACCCAGGCTCTCAGAGTGTCTGGGACTGACCAGAAGCTGGGCAGAGACCCAAGGGCCCAGGCCTGGCTGCCTGGCTGGGGAAGAACAGCCGGGCCCAGGAGGACCAGGCACGGGTGGGCCCACCTGCCTAGGCCCTGCCTCAGCTCCCTGCGGAAACGCTGCCCAGGCCACAGGAGGCCCCCCCCACCTGCCGTCTCAGTGATTTGGAAGTGTAGAAAATGGGATTACCCAGGAACAGATGTGCACAAAGGGGGTGAAATGGAAAGAGTTGCGTGGAGCTGCCTTTGATTACCTCTGACTGCCCGGCTGTCCACGCCCCCCCAGTGGGCGGCTAAATTCAGCGAGCCCCGTGAGCTGGCGCCTCATTGAAATTGAATTGATACTTTGTGAACTTCATTTGTGAATAATGTGATCTGACAGGGACAAATGTGACGGGGAATTGTTTTCAAACCTCCTCCAAATGAAACTTATTATTGGGTAAATACGATCCCTTTGTCTCTGGGCCTCTCCCTTCCACCGCCCTGAGTGTGCATCAGCCCTGGAGGTAATTGAATTGGGGGTGGGGCGTGTTGGGGGTGGGGCAGTGCCCCCCCAGGCCACAGGGCAGAGCAGTGGCCGGTGGTCGGGAGGCTGCCTGCCCAGCCTGCCCCCGCTGCATCGGGCCTCAGACGTCTTACATATTAATTTCCCTTTGCAGAACATTTGCCGAGCGCGGCTCAAACCCAGTTAGCGGGATTGATGAAGGCGGCAAAAGGATACGACGCACGCTGATTCCACCTTTTCAGCTTCGATTAGCTCAGCCGGGGAGTTATTCCTGTCAGAGCTCTGTTCACCATTACTTGCGGCCAGCGGGCAGACGGCTGGGAAGGCTTCCACAGCCATTACCCTAACAGGAGGGTCCCCAGAGGCAGGTGGCACCCCACACTGTGCTCTGCTGACGGTGGGTCCTGCTCAGACCTGGCAGTTCCTTCCTCCTGCCTGCTCTGCCAGCTGGTTCCTGCACTCCTCATCCCTCCCTGGTCCTGCAGAGCCTCCACCAGCATGTTCTGAAGATCCTGGGACATCATCCACCTTGCTGGAGGGAGTGCCTCAGCTCAGACCTGGGGAGGCCCCAGTGCCCTGGCACCCCAACTTTCTGCCATGGGACATCTGCACATTGGCACCCATGGCAGTCTCACCCGTGTTCCCCATTTTCCTGGAAGGACCAGGATGATCTGCCTTTCCAGATGAGAACAGAGTCTTGTGTAGAGCAACTTGCATCACATCCCTGAGTCTTCCTTCTGCTCCTCCCCAGCCTCTCTTGTGGGTATGCAGCAGTGAAGTAAAGGGCAGGGAAGGACCGGTAAACATTTGCCCACGCCCTGGAATGAAGGAGCCAACACTGTCCCCTGAGGACAGTGAGGGGGACTGACATAGGTGCAGGAGAATCTGCTGGGAACCCACCCCAAAGCAGGTCCAAGGAAGGGCTCCTCCAGGGCCTGGAGGCCCTTTCTTATTCTAACAGCCCTAAAAACACCGCTAATATTGGGTCCTTTCTATAGATTTCCCTGCAATACAGCGGCTCTGGGGTCTGTCTCATCAAGTCATCTGTGTTCTCTGAAATGCTAAAGGTTCAGCCACTGGGACCCTCAGGGTCTCTGGGCTGGAGCCTCGGGGGCCACATCATCCTGGCTCCAGCAGCCACCCTGGCAGGGGAGTGAGCTCAGAGCTCTGGGGCACTCAAACCCCAACTGGAATGGGCTTATCCATGCCCCACTATTAATCCTCACCACCCTCGAGAAGGGAGAACTTCCCCCAGAGAATTGGACTGTGCCAGACCCCCCGCCCCCACCCCTCCTTGGAGACAAGTGCAATGTATTGTAAGGCCAGCCTGCCCCAAGTGGGGCACAGGCCACTGGAGGGACATGGGGTCCTCGCCCCTGAGAGTGCTGGGAGGTGCATCTCTGACCCATGTTCCTGCAAATCCCAGCCCAGGTCAAGCACCCTCCAGGTGACTTGGGCACTCTTCCCCTCGACGTACTCCCTGTGGCATTCTTCTATGTTTGCTTTATGCAAGACTTCGGTGGCAAGTGACAGGCATCAAACTCGGACATGGCCACAAACACACTGTGTTTATATCAGATTGTGGGATTGACCGCACCATCTGGACTCCCACCACAAGGGACAGCCCTGAGTCTGTGCATTCCAGCCAAGGGGAAAGAGGGGTGTTAGGGGGTTGGGGCTGTAGGTGTGGTTGTGTAGAAGGGGCATGGTGGGTCAGGTGGGTAATGGGTAGGAGGAGTAGGCTGGGCAGAACTGTGGACTCACATGGCTGTGAGGAGCTCTCACTTCTTCTGTTTTTTTATTTAAAAAATTGTATTTACTTAGAAGCATTCAGAATGTCAACAAAACAGCTGCAACTTTTTTTTTGCAATTACAGAGTGGTTTTCAGTTAACAGAACAACACTTATTTCGTATAAGCTGCATCAGAGACAATTGAAGATGAAAAAACTACCATTCCCATATATAACTAATTTGTGCTGTGTACCAACAAGAACTTGCTTTAAATTTCCATGCCAATTTACAACCCCATACTGTACCAGGCAAGGTTAGTGGCTATTGAAAATAGCACCAGGACAGGGCTATCTAAAGACACATTCAGTAGTGTGTTAACTATACAAAAAAAGACACTGTATAGTTTAAAAACAAATCTTACACAGCCTTACATTTCAATATTTTTCTTTAAAAGGAGTAAGTTGTATATAGAGGGGTTAAATGCTTTATAGACAAGGGAAAAAACTGCACTAGAACCAACTTATTCATCATCGTCTTCATCTTCATCCTCACTTTCCTCCTCCTCTTTGTCCTCTTCATCTTTCTCCTCTTCCTCCTCTTCCTTCTTTTTCTTGCTTTTTTCAGCCTTGATGACTCCCTCTTTCGCTGCATCAGGCTTTCCTTTAGCTTGGTATGCAGCAATATCCTTTTCGTATTTCTCCTTTTATTTTTCTTTTTTGCAGTTTTTTTGGCCGGGGCTGAGGTTTGAACCCACCACCTCTGGCATATGGGTCTGGCGCCCTACTCTAAACCACAGGTGCTGCCCCCCTTTTCGTATTTTTCCTTCAGCTTTGCAGCCTTCTTTTCATAAGGCTGCTTGTCATCTGCAGCAGTGTTATTCCACATCTCTCCCAGCTTCTTTTCATCACCAATAGATAGGCCGGGATGTTCTCCTTTGATTTTTGGGTGATACTCAGAACAGAACAAGGAAAAGGCTGAATAAACCCTCTTGGGATCCTTGAACTTCTTTTTTGTTTCCTCTTTAGCAGGGATATAGGTTTTCATTTCTCTTTCATAACGAGCCTTGTCTGCCTTTGCCATATCTTAATTTTCCTTTCTCTTTAGCAGACATGGTCTTCCACCTCTCTGAGCGCTTCTTAGAAAACTCTGAGAAGTTGACTGAAGTATCTAGGTGCTTCTTCTTGTGCTCCTCCCGACAAGTTTGCACAAAGAATGCATACGAAGATATTTTGCCTCTCAGCTTCTTAGGATCTCCTTTGCCCATGTTTATTTATTTTTCTTCAGCAAGGCACAGTTGCCCAGTACCTGTCCAGCTCTCACTTGCCCCGGTGCTGTCTCTATCGGAGCTCTCACTTCTTGAGCTCCCTATTCCCCAGGACTGGGGGTGTGTCCTACTGCCCCTCTGTCTAGCTTACAGCCTGTTGTACTCTGCCCACCTCCTCTACTGCCCCAGGGCACACTTTCCCTAAATGCCCTCTGGGACTCCTGGGCCTGGGGGTGAGCTGAGCAGCCCCCTGCATGCTCTGGGCTGCTGGTCTCCAGGCTCTGACAATTTCCCTGACCTGGGCCCCCCACCCAGGGCCAGGGTCCTAATGGGGCCCCTGGCCTTGTGAGACTGGCCCCAGGTCTGCACCTAGCAGCAGAGGGAGTCTCTTTCCAAATAGCTGTCCATCCATTCCACTAGACACCACCAGTTAGGGCAGCCCAGGAGAGTCAGACCTCCCAGAACCCCAGGGTGGGGGCCATGGGCCCCGACACTGAGGTGTTGAGTGAGTGAGCAGTGTCATTCTGCCCCAAGACACCAAGAAATCCCATGATAAAGCCCCATGATGGACATCACATGCACGCCCACATGTCCTTCTTGCTCCCCCCCAGCCAAGGGGCTGGGCAGCTGCCACTGGCACTTCCAAGCCAACAAGGGTGTAAACACCTGGGAAAGGTGTTGAAGGGGGTGGAGACAGAGCCCAGAGCCCAGAAATAAGGGCAACACCTTTGGTGGGCCTTCCTGAGAAGGACAGCACCTGTCCTGTAGGATTCCTGCCCCAAATCCATGAGGGAAAAGACTGACCCGGGTGTCAGGACATTCTACACAGGTCTGAATAGCACTCTTCAGAGTGGTCAGGGTCCTGAGGCAAAAGGACAGCCCAAGAACCAGTGCAGATGGGCCCCAGGAGATGCAATGGCCACTTGTTCTCAGAACAGGAGCACATGGCTGGGAGGCTGGTGGAGACTGCTCAGTTATCTGCCCAGCATCAATGTCACTGCTGACCTGTGGCCATACCAGGTGTCAGCACCTGGGGAAGCAGGGGAAGGGGGTATATGGGAACTTTACTATTTCTTGAGATTTTTTTTTGCAAACTTAGTTCAAAATTAAAGGTTTTCAAAAACTTTGAAAATGGCATCTGTTATGTGTTGGCTTATGTGCCTCAAGAGGATGTTGGTGTCCCGGAACCTTGGAGAGTGACTCATTTGAAGAGGGGTCTTTCCAGAGGTGATCAAGTTAAAATGAGGCCATTAAGGTGGCTCTAATCCAACATGATGTATGTCCTCCTAGAAAGGGGAAATTTGCTCAAGAGGAGTGTGGAGAAGGCAGCGGCCAGGGTGAGGCTTCCACATGCCCAGGGGCAGGGGACAATCTTCCTTGCAGCCTAAGTGCTTTAGCTTTGCAGACTAAACACATTTGTGTGATCCTCCCCATGCTGGACCCCAGAAGTCTCAAAATATGATCTGTTTTCCTGTTGACCTGGGCCAGGTTAAGGGCACAGATGGGGCCCCCAGCCCTGTCACCCCCTTCCCTGGGGGTATGTGGGTGGCTTTCAGGCACCTGCTACTCACAGCCCATGAATGTCCCACGCAGAGGGTGGCTGTGGCCTCACCTGCCCTCTTGGGTTAGTAGCAGACTGTGTCTTACCTGCAGCCTACCAGGAAAGCCCACCCCATCTCACTGTTCCCACCCAGAACCTAAAGCTCCAGTCCTAGGAACGGCTCCCTGAGGCCAAATCTGCCTTTTATTGCCATGGGAAAATTCTGTTTGAACCAGAGATTACAATTCTTCTTTCCATGCTAGTCCCCTGCAGACCTGGCAGGTGGTGAGGGACCTCAGGTGTCAGCCACTGAACCTCAAGTTCTAGTAGGTTAGGACCGAATTTACTGTCATCATTCCAGGTAACCCCAGGGACATTGCTGCCCCAACCTGATAGCCTGGGCCTCCTGATCTGGAGGCCAAGGAGCATTTTTGGCACAGATCCACAGCAGACCAGCTGCCTGGTGCCCAGAGAGGTCTTGAGGGAGGGGAGAGGCTCAGGGGCGTGTGCAGGGGCCACAGTCCACCTGCCTGTCCAGAGCAACCACTGCTCTGAGAAGCTGCTAGACTGGGACAGTGATTCAGCCTCCCTTTTGTGAGCCAGGCACATCCCTGTCACCTTGGGCAGGGCAGTACTGTGGTCAGTGACCAGAGTTCCCAGGGATCTCTCCCCCCAGCCCAGCACCTGCCTGCCCTAGACTTTCACTGATGCTCCTAGTCTTGGAGACCTCATCAATCCCAGGCAAACCAGTCCACTTGATCACACTGCCCAACTCCACACTGGCACTCAGCCCTGGGTGGAGGCCTCCACCCCGAGCTGACCCACCAACCGGAGCCCTAGCCCCAGGTGGTCAACATGCATTGACTCGTATGGATGCCGGGACATCACAGGCAGTGAAAAGCTGCTCTTGAAGGCTTTTCTGGTTTTTCCATTTATAAAGCAGAGTGAGGTTATAAATCAGAAAAGTATTTATAGGAGACACACAGCTAGCAATAACAGGTTCGAGTGGCCAGTGCGTCTCTGTGACTATTTCATCTTCCACGCTAACTTAAACACAAGAAAAAGGGCTTTCCAGCCCAGGGCTCTGCTGCACGGCCGAGGGGGCTGAGTGCATTTGTAATAATTCATAGACTTCTCCCTTTCATTTTTCTGCTGCCCGGGAATTACATCCACTATTACAATGTGCTGTGACTGCCTAGCCAGACACAAACTTGGTCAGACACAAGTGGGAGATCCAGGAGGGGTGGGGCTGGGCTCACTGTGTTGTACACGCAGAAACTGCAGGGCCCCTGAGCACTGGAGGGGAGAAGATGCTGGGCAGACCGTTCCTCATTCCAGCCAGTGCTGGTGGCTCTGAGATTGGGTGCCAGTTCCCGATGAGGAAATGCCCCAGTGTCCAGTCCCCAGGGCACTCCCCCAAGTACCCTAGGGGCCCCTCTGGCTCCAAGGTGACCACTGGGGTGCACTGCTCCAGCTAAGAGGCACAGGGGACCCAGACTGGTGCGGGCAGGTAAGGACTGCTAGGGCAGGGGGTGGAGAGCACCGGGAGACACCCCACCATGTGGCCTGGCCCTGGTCCTTCCTTACTAAGGACCCAGTGATTCCACTTCCCTTCCTCTGGAGCTTTTGTTACCAAAATCCCAAAGGCCACTGGAGCCAGTCTGTGGCCACATAGCAAGTTGGGGTCAGAACTGGGACTCCCTCTCCCCCAGGCTGTAGGCCAGGGCAGTGGCAGGAGGGGCTAAGCCAGGCCTGAGGGGTGGGCTGGCCCTTCCCCCCACACTCAGAGCTCACCACCACAATTAGGCCTGGGGGGAGGGCCCCCCACAATTAGGCCTCGGGAGGGTCCAAGCCCAGGGGCCCAAGTGCTTGGGACACAGTGCCAACATCACCTCCTCCGGGAAGCCTCCCCTGCCTGTGCTGCCCAGTAGTGGCCCTAGCTGACCACCTGTCCCCTGAGCCCCTCCAGCCCTGGGAGTGGTCACTCAGCTTGTGTTATCCTCTAAGACTGGGGACATTTCTGTTCAAGTCCCAGTGGTTCTCCTGGAAACAACTGCTGAATGAGTGAACATGTGAGGCCCCTGCTCAGGAGTCCCAATTTGCCACAGTGTCCTGCCCCCCAGGCCCCTAGCTGCCCAGGCTGGGTTAGGCCACATATTCTGAAATCCCACCTCAGAAACATGAGCAGGCAGAGGCCCCTCCAGCCCCACCACAGACCTCACTGAGCAGGGCCGCGCCCTCCCTATGCACCATCCAGGTCAGAGACTCTCTAGAAGCTCCAATGAGCCCAAGAAACCATCTGGGGCTGCGCTGGGTTGGTGGGTTCTCAGACCCTTTTCTCTGTCCTTCCCCTTATCACCCTTAGCCATTTTCACAGGACAGACACAGAATGGGGAGTGCCATTAAACTGTCATCTCCCTGGCTGTGTGAAGAGGCATCAGGTAAGGGGTTGGGGGAGACAGAGCCAGGCCAGTTCTCCCACAGAGAGGCTGTACCTAGGGAGATGGGGCCCCACTGGGGCTTGGGTGCCGCTGCTACCTGGCCAGCCCCTAAAGGAGGACCCTTGAGGCTGGGGCACTCTCCAACGGCAGCAGAAGTGCAGCGCAGCCCCAACCCTCGCAGGGACAGGAGACTGAGGTGGGGAAAGAGCTGGAGAAAAAGCAGGCCTGGAGCCCACCCCTCCCCAGAAGTATGGACGGCCTGGGAGCCACTGCCTGCCCTCAGCATGTCTGGATGCTATAGAGGCCTGGGAGCCCCAGGGGCTCAGTGTGGTGAGTTTCCTGGCTCCTCAGGGTGCCAGGGTCCTGTGGCCTCACCCTGCCCACAGATGCTCAGGCCCAGACTAGGGGCTGGCTCAGTAAGGAGTTGGGTGGGCAGGGCAAGGTGACAAGGGGATGTCAGGATCCAGGCCTAAAGTGGGGATGGATGTGGTCGGGTATGGCTGGAACAGCAATGAAGACCTGGCCCTGACCTAGGTGTGTACACGTGGTCACTGCACCCATGGAGCCCACAGGGTGGGCAGGAGGCCCTAGGAGGGCAGGAAAAGGGTGTGGCCTCCTCAGGACAGAGGACCCCCATGTACCTACAGACACCTTCAGGCAGATGGCCCCCAGAATCACCCTAGACAGCCCTGGACAGAAGGTCCCCCACTCACCCACCCATGATTTATAGGCCCAATGGCCCAGGTCCAGGGTGGATGATCACAGACATCACCCAGACACAGGGCCCAGATCCATGCTTGCAGCACACCTACCCCCAAGAGACCTGCCCTGGTGGAGCTGGGCCCAGAGGCCCCCTTCCAAGCTGCAGAGACAGCTGGGGACAATGCCTGCCCTCCCTCCTTTCTCTCTCCTCCAGAGAGGCTACTGTGGCCAGGGGAGGGGCCCAGGGGCAGAGGCTGGAACCCCCAGGGCAAGGTGCCCTCTGCAACCAGAGGCTCCAGGATGCTGAGACATGAAGTTTGTCAGGGGTCCCTCACAGATGGGGGACAGGAAAGGTATGGCCTGTCCCTGAAAGCAGCAAGGGCCTTGGGGCAGCACTGTCAGGACCCAGCATCAAGATCAAAAGCTGCTCAGCACTGACGTCTCTTGCTCCCACCTGGTACGCTGACGTGCCAGCTCAGAAATACAATATTTGAAATGTCTTTTTCATAAAGGTCTTTATGGGTTTGGAAATTTAAACACCACAGAGCCTGAGTTGAATTGGAAAGCAAAAGTCTCTAAGCTTGTACATCTTAGAGGAAAAAAAATTCAATTAAGTGGGATTTTAGCTGTTTCAATAAAATTGGACTCTCCCTTTTCAAGATAAGAGCTCTCCAGCGCAGAACAACCTTTATGCGCCAGAGTATCCACTTCTCCTAAAGGCATAATCCTAGCTCAGGACACAATACCCACAACAGGAAATCAATGTATAGTCGAATCAATTTGAAAATATAAAATAAACTAATATATGAGTGGAAAATTGACTTCCTATGGATTAAAAGCGCACAAATACTAGAAAAACCTAGCTTTTTAGCAAGAGGAAGTGGCTAGGGGGTGGGGGTCTGGGGAAAGGGCCCTACAAAGCTCTCTTCGCCTGCAGGACAGGCATTGGGCCCAACCCACCAGAGCAGAGGCTGCTGTGGTCCTGGGAGGATAGAGGTGAGGTCCCTGGCACCAGACACCATGCTTACAGTGCATACATATGCTGCTATCCTAACCACTGACTTGAGTGTGTGACAGGACGTGTTAAAGGGCGTCAGAGTGGTAAGCTTCAAGGTTAACACCTCTCTCTGCCACAGCCCAGGACCCACCATAGCCACCAGGTGGATGCAGGGAGGACCCCATAGGCCTATAAATCTCCGTGAGGTCCTCCTCTGACATACCCACCCAGTCTGGGTCCTTGGCACAGGAACGTCCCTCTGCCTGACCCCCACAGAGGGGCAGGCCCAACCAGTGTTGGGACCCTGGACCCAGGGGTAGGGAAGAACCCACCCAGCAGGCTGGCCTGGGCAGGGGCCTGAGTCCCACTGAGGTGAGCCCTGTCCCACCCCTGGATAGTGAAGACACCCCATGGGAGTATGGTTGGCAAATGCCCCATGTGCCCAGGAAGAACAGAACAATGTGGGCAGAGGCTCCCACAAGGAGGACCACCGTGGAGCACCAGGCTGGGGCTGGAGCCTGCCCCACAGGATATGACTGGGGCTTCCTGGGCCTCTGCAGTCTGCACAGCTCTGCCTCTCACCCAGACACTGCTCCTGCCCCCATGCCCCGTGCTCCCAGCCCCAGCCACCTCCTCCTAGCAGCCTCACCCCTGCCCTGGCAGACCCCTCCCCTGGGCAGGGCCCAGACCTGCCTCCTGGACCCTGGACCCCACATGTCCCCTGACCCAGACACCACAGGCAGTGTCAACTCTGCTCCTAGAGCTACACTGTCTGTCCCCTTTAACTTAATCCCCCCATACTCTGCCCCTTTCCTGACTCCCCATTTCCCCAGCTGGCCCCCATGGCAACACCCCCCAGCCTTTCTCCTCAGTAGTGGGCTCCTCTCTACTGGCCTCAATGCCAGCAACTCTCTCGGTTTGTTTTGGTCCCAAATATGCCACCAAAGGGAGTAAGAGCCAAGTAGCACAAGACAAGCAAAGAGTGTCCCTTCTGGGACCCACTCAGGCTTCTGGCCAAGGGTGCTGGCTTTGTTCCTGCCTTGTCCTGGGCTAGGCTCTGACTGCCATCCACATCCCTGGGACATCTGCCAGCCAGGCCTCTCCCTGACCCTCCATGCACTCAGCAAACCCCGAGTGAACTTGTAAAGATAATGAGGAGAAAACAGCGGTAACAACTGAAGCAACACTCAAGGTACCGATCAGGGGCCTGCTGGGTGTGGTCCCAAGCATCTCCCTGCCTGTGGTGTGGTGGACACAATAGAGCCCCACATGATCACTGGAGCCTCACTCAGACCCTGGGAGGAATTGTCCTTTTGGCCATTTTACAGAAGAGCAAACCGAAGCCTCTAGGTCTTAGGCTGGGGCCTCCTTCAGAGAAGAGGCTCAGAGAAGTGAAGTTGCTGGGAGGAGCCCAAGGCTGCTGAGGGCCTGGCCCCACCTGCCCTTTTCCTCCCAGCCCTCGGGCTCTGCCTGCCTGGCCCTCTGCCCTGCTGCCCAGTCTCTCTGTAGACCGTTCCTCGCACGTCTTCTCTGATCACAGCTCCCAAGTGGCCCCAAAACAGATATGTCCACATCCAAATCCCTGGGGCCTGTGAATGTGCCCGAATGCTGGAAAAGGGTCTTTGTGAATGTGATTAAGGTAAGGATGAGGGTGGGCTTAATCTGGTGACTGACTTCTGCAATGGAAAAGAGCAGTGATTTTCAACTCGTGTGCTATGAGAGGATCTTACATGTGCCTTGAAAATTATTAAAGATCATTAATTAAATTATTTTCAAAAGAAGTTCAAAGCATAGTAAGTATATTGTTTTTCTTATTCTTTTTTTGATCAGCATAATTTAAGTGTTCTATGGAAATTTAACTATAGGTTCAAGTGCGCCCTGAGATAAACAAGGTTGAAAAACACTGGAACAGAGGTATCAGCACACGGAGCAGGACAGCTGAGGCCAGAGGCAGAGGTCAGAAGTCTCAGTGCTGCTGCTGCAAGCTGGGGATGCCAGGGACCATCATCTCCTCCTGAAGCTGCAAGGCAGGCAGATTCTCCCTGGAAACTTTGGGGAGTGTGGTCTGCCCATGCCTAGGCTTCAGACTAAAAGGGGACTGTACTGCCTTCAGCCCTGCCCCATCCCCACCCACCCTCAGGATCTGCTCACACTCCCTCCTCTAAGCAGCCCCCCTGCACTGCTCCAGCTCAGAGACCCACCCTCCCCTACCCTGCTGCCCTACCTGGCTATGCCCTGGTCTCCTGACAGCAGAGCCCAGCAGTCCCCAGGCCAGACACCTGGTTCAGAAGCACATGCAGCTCCTGGGAAAGCCATTTCCCCAACAAGTAGGGTCAGAGCAGGGGAGGTAGCTGAGACTCTCAGCCCAGTCAGCTGGACACGTGCCCCGGGCTTGTTAGTGGAGTTAATGGTCAAGCATATCATGGGGAAGCTCACTTTGTAAATGCCTGAACAGTATGAATTAACACCAGCAGGGTGGATTTGGGGATAAATTGGGCAGTCCCACTGGCTGCATTCATAGCCCGGCAACAATAGGTAAATTAGGTCATCCTTAACTTATCAAGAAGGAAAAATGCATAATCGGCAGCAGTGTGGTAGAAAGATGATGGTTATTTACAAAAACCACCCTGTTTGCAAATTTGTGCAAAATTGTTTCTAGCAGAGCTTTACAGAGCTATCTGCACATTATCTCCGCCCGAGAGTCCCAGCCCTGCATATTAACTAATGTCTGAGATTTAATTGGAAAGAGAACGGGCCACATTGTAAATCGCTTTTCTGCTGTCTGTCTCTGTCTCTCTGCTAGGCCCAGACGTGGAGGCACTCAGGGCCACCAGGTGGATAGCTGGCTCTGCACTGCCCAACCCACCTCACCTCCCTCCTGAAAGCCTCACACTCACCACAGACCCGGCCACACTCATAGCAGGAAGTGGCCCTCATGGATTTCAGGTGGCCACAGGCAGGGGATATTTGTAGCCCTGAAATCCAAAGAGGCTGGTCAGTGGCCAAGCCTGACCACAAGCATGTCTGGTAGGTCTTTCTTCACTGGACTGACTATTAAAGCAGGGAGGGCACAGAGTGACACTGAACAATGGGTCACCAGGTAGCTCCTAGGTGAATGCAAGCAAGGGTGAGCCCACCTGGGCCTCAGCCTCACACTGACCCAGTGACAGTGGGGTGGACAGGCCTCTGCCTGCTCTACTGTGCCCAGGCTGGTCTGGGAAGTGGGTAGGGGTGCTCAAGAGGCCTGGGGGTGCCCACTGCCCACCCTGCCAGGCCTCAAAAGTTCTGAGAATGCACAGGGAGGGTGACATCTGAGCCATAGATGGCCAGGGCGCTGGGTCATGCTGTAGGCGGCCTCTGTACAGGGCACACCCCTCCTGCCCCTGCACAATGCCATCTGCACACGAGTGTGCACCTATGGGCTTGTTCAGTTTGAACCAAGGACCAAAGTGCCTCCAGTGCCTAGAGCCAGAGTGGTAGGAGCTCTCCCTGGCCAAAAACTGATTCACATGTTTTGTGACAGCCATGTCTGTATGATGAAAAAAATGTGTGTAGAGGTTCGATGCCCGTAGCTCAGCAGCTAGAGTGCCAGCCACATATACTGGGCTGGCAGGTTCAAATCTGGCCTGCCAAAGACAATGACAACTACAAAAAAAAAATGGCTGGGCATTGTGGGGGGCACCTGTAGCCTCAGCTACTTGGGAAGCTGAGGCAAGAGAATTGCTTAAGCCCAAGAGTTTGAGGTTGCTGTGAGCTGTGATGCCACAGCACTCTACCAAGGGTGACATAGTGAGACTGTCTCAAAAAAAAAATGTGTGTAGAAAGGCTCAACGTAAAAAGCCAAGGTGTGGGTCGGGCCAGGGAGCCCCCACTGTGGTCCTACTTTAACTTGGCTGTGACTCAGAACAGACATGGCTGAAGACCCCCTTCTGTAACCTCTTCCTCACACCACAGCCCTCTGCAGTGTGGCGTAAAGGCCTGCACCCTGCTTTCCTGCCTCAAGCACCATCCTCCCCATCCCAACCCCACTCTGAGAACCGCTTTCTCATACCTTCCCTCCCCTCCTGCCATAGCTGTTTTAATTTCCTCATCCTTTGCCAAGTCCTGCCTTCCTGTGAGGCTGTAGCCGGCACTCCCTGGGCCCACATGGAGACGAGACCATCAGATGCACCTGTTTGTTCTCTGAGCTTGGTGCTCCCTGCCTGCCACATTCTGGGACACAGCTATGTCAGAACAGTCCTGCCCTGTTCAACTGACCCCCAGTGGGAATGGGGTTGGCCCCCAGCCCAGGTGTGGTGAGCACGGAGAAGGTAGAACAGGTGAGGGCTGGCCCAGGTGTCACTTGGCAACTGCTCCAAGCCAGGAACAGCAAGAGTAGAGGCCTGAGGGGTCACACAGCAGTGCCTGACATCAGAAGCACAGCCCAGTCCCATGCCACCCAGAGGGGAGGGGAGCTGAAGGGACCCGCCCATGTTGTAGGACCCACACTGGGCAGTGGCAGGTGACAGGATGAGACTTCACTTCAGCACCATAGCTCTGGCACCATGTGGGACACAGGACTCACAGAAGGCTCTACAGTAGAGGGTGGGTGCTGAGGATGGTCCAGGGCACAGAGGTGTCACCATAGGAGTGGCTCTGGAATGAAGTAGGCAGGAGAGCAGATGCAGACTCCAGGGCTCACGGGGGTGGGGGTGGGGTGGGGGGAGGGCCTGGAGCACTGAGGTGTCCCTAGCTGAGGGGTTCCTGCCTCAGGGGAGGAGGAAACCAAGTTTGCCTCTGACCACATAGAAGTGAAGATTCTCAGGATGATCCAGGGTACAAGAGGCCCAGGACAGGGGTGGGGGGTCGGGGGGCACTAAGCCCTCAGGGGGCCAAAGGGCCTGGCTCGGGTGGGGAGAGCAAGGCCCTAAGTCCACACCCAAGCTCCAGTAGGGAAGTCACCCATCAGTGTGTACCCAGGGCCATGGGCATCTGTACATGTCTATTGTGTGTCCTTATGTGCCTATGTGTGAGATTCATGTTTCTGCATCATGTCTCCGACTGTTTTCCTAAGTGTGGGTATTTCGTGTCTCTAGGTGAGTGTGTCCACATGTGTCTTCTGTCTGCCCTCCTCTGGGTGATATAGGCCTGGGGCAGCCCCAGCAGGAGCCAGGGTGCTGGGGACTGTCTCAGATTGAGCCTTGTACCAAGCCCTGTGGAGTCCATGTGGCTGTAGGGCGCGGTCCAGAGGCCTATGGTCAGGAGGCCAAAGTGCCCACCTCTGCCACAAACTCCGTAAGCCCCTGCAGAGTGTTGATTCTGCACTGCTAACTCATTGATCGCCTGGCCTGGGTTAATTAATTAATTAGGGCAGCCGAGAAGGACAGTGGGCTGGAGCCCAGGGAATGATCCCACCACCGGGAGCTTTATTAGTACATAAAATGAGTGTTTAAAACCCACACGGCCACAGTGCACTGTGAGGCTTTTCATTAAACAAACCTATAAAATTACTTGCCTCATTATGTATTTTCTCGACTTCCCCTGCCTTTGGCACTCCCTCCCCACCTGCCTCCCAGCGCTCTAAGTGCCTATTTGAAATCAATTTCTCTAATAATGGACTTAATGAGCTCATCAATTAGGGCTGCCATAACCGAATGTCGCGGGCTCTGCGGTTATCAGTTAAACTCTGGAACTAATTTCCACGCTTCATCCATCACGGGGCGCCCGCATGCGGGCTGCTGCTCCGGGACGATAGGGAGACCCCAGGCCCTTCCCTCCAGGCCCCGCTGGCGGTCCCCAGAAAGGACAATGAGGACAGACGCCCACCTGGCCCAGTGCAGCCGCACACAGGGTGGGCGCCCGGCAGTGTAATTAGCAGTAATGGATGGCCGGAGAGGCCCGAGATAACGCGTGTGGCTCCACATGGAAAGTCCCATTAGGCCCTTCTCATCTCAGCATGCTGCCTTCCTCACACTGTCTTTGCCCTGCCTTCACATAATGCCCAGTGCTGTTCGAGGCCAGCTGAGGGACACTCTTCGCCCCTCCACCCCAAGGAAGCACGGCCAGGGCAGGCAGAATGGGAGGAAACAGGAGATGGTGCAGCAGCCACTAGGAAGGTTCCAAAAGCTGACTAGGGAGTGCCAGGGAGAGAGAGACAGTCTCCATAACTGTGTGTCCCACTCTGGTCTACACCCTTACCACTTGGAAAGGGACAAGTGGACAGTCTGAGTGTCTCCCATGCCACACACCTGCTGGACCAGGAAGTGAGTCAAGGTGCTTTTGGGAAACTAAAGCACAGAACTTGTTCTCCCTGCCAAGCCAATGATGGCAGGGCCCCTACACTGTCCCTTGCCTATTCCTGGCCTAGCAGTCATCTGGCCAGGGTGGTGGGGGCTGTGTGTGCCTCCTGACCCAGCTGCCCAGCCTGTCCTTCCTACACTACCCCCCAGCCCAGCTGCAACTGAGCGCCCCTTCTCATGGTCCTATCTAGAAAAGCCTGAATAGTTCAGTCCCCCCAGGACCCCCACCCTGTTGCAGCACCAAGGCACTAGCAGGGAGGGACTGGGGGATGCTGGCAAGGCACAGGCTATGGCTTGAGGGATGGGTGGGGTGGTCCCTCTTGGCGTGGGTGTCCTGGTGTCTCCCTTAGCCCGTTGCTCCCTGCAATTTGTCATAATCAGCCCAGCTTTTCTCATTAACACAAGACCATTAGCCTGCTTTATCAGCAGCTGGAGGCATCTCAGCCCAGCCTGGCCCTTCCCCAGAGGCACCTCCAGCCACCCTCGTGGTGAAGCAGCAGTGACCTGTGGCCCTTAGTCCTCTCTGTCCCAGCACAAAGCACACCATAGCCCAGGCTTAGGTGAACTGAGCTGGGGTCCCAGGAGATAGCCTCACGGAGGGATGGCCCTGGGGGGCCAGCCCTGTGAAGTTACTCCTATGGACAACTCACAGCACTTGAGGGCACAGCTCCAGACCTGGCATGGGAGTAAAGACTCCAAGTCCAAAGGCTTGTCCAGGGTGACAAGGACAGTGGAGACACCAGGCAGGCAGAATGAGGCAGTAAGCAGGGAACATGGGACACAGTTGTCAGGCTTCTGTGATGTGGCCAGAGCCAGCGGGGCCTCTGAGCAGAAGAGGGCGCAGCCCCAAGGGAGACATGGCCTAAGGCAGTGACAGATGGATCCCACTGGTGTGGGTGGGGGATAATGGGCACAGGGAAGCCACTGGTGACCAGAAGAGAGCCCCCCTGGTGGGGCTGAGAGGCCGGAGGAATGTGGAGGCAGGTCCCAGGGGCAGGGGTGGAGGACAGAGGTAGGTCCAGGCCAAGCTGTTAAGATGGGGAAGAGACAGTGACCAGATAGTGGGATGCTAGACAGGGTTAGTAAATGGTCACACCCACCCTGCTGCCTCCACCCAGACCCTGAAGCTGCTTCCTCCCCATTTGTAAGTTCAGGGTACAAAGCTCCTACACCTCAGAGGAGAGATCAGGCCAGTCAGAGCAATGACACACAAGACCTGAGGGTGACAGCTTACACTGGGCACAGGAAAACCCTGTCCTGCCTGCTACATGATCCCCAGATGAGGAGTGGTTGCTACTCAGCACCCCTCCCCTCGGGGTCTCTGAGAGCCAGCAGTTCCATGTAGGTGCTGGCCCAGCAATTGCTGGGATTCACTTCAGGTAGGAACATACTCACCCAGGCAAGGTTGTCCCTGGTCTACCATCTCAAGAAGGAGGGCCTATGTGGTGGGAATCTCAGCCCTGGCCTTGGACTCCAGTTTTGTGGCTTCAGACCCTGCAGAGGGCCCTCCCAGTCTTTTGGCCACAAATCAGCCCCCCACAGCTGAGTTTGCTGTGACTGACCTGCTGACTGCCTGGCCAGATGTTTCCAGATGAACCAAAACGCTGGTTCAGGAATATCATTCTTGGTGTCCTTCTTGGTGTCCACTGAGACTGCTGAGGCCATTTTTAAAGTGTTAACAGTCCTAGGCTGGGGGAGGAGGACGTACAAGAAGGAGCATGGGCAGAGGAGGAGCACCACAGAGGAAGAACACAAGGACGAGCACAGCAAAGGAGCAGCACAGAGGAGGAGGACCGGAGGAGGAGGAGCACAGTTGAGGAGGAGCATGGCAGAGGAGGAGCACCACAGAGGAAGAGCACAAGGAGGAGCAGCATAGAGGATGAGCACGACGAGGAGGAGCACCTGTGGAGGCATGAGTGAGTCTGGGCTGGTGTTCTTGGACATCAGTTGTGGATGCTACCTGCACTAGGGTCCACCATGTAGGTATCACCTTAAATTTTCCCAGGTCTTCAGAAGTGTTCATAGGATGATCCATCTGCCCCAGCAAGACTCTGCCCTCTACTCATAGACAAGGGAAGAGTAAGGAGCAGCATGGTGGAGGCCCACCGGGGGCAGTAGCTCACTAAATTTAATGTGAATGCCTTCTTCCCACCCAAGGAGGTGCCACGGACTGTCCTTCCCAAGTCTAAACCCTGGTGCCCCCTTCTTTGCCTACATCCTTACAGTTAATAGGGGTGCTGAAAGCAAAAGCCTGAGCAGTGAGGATTGTGTGAATGACATGAGCACAGCACTACATGTCAGGCCAGGACAGAGCAGCCGCTAAATATGTGTTAGTGCTGCCACTGCTGAGAACATGACATTGGCACTAGCCACGCCCCATGGTGCCACCTGCCACTGCTGAGAACATGACACTGGCGCTAACCACACCCCCTGGTGCCACCTGCCACTGATGAGAACATGACACTGTCACTAACCATACTCCATGGTGCCACCTGCCACTGATGAGAACATGACACTGGTGCTAACCACACCCCCTGGTGCCACCTGCCACTGCTGAGAACATGACATTGGCACTAGCTATGCCCCATGGTGCCACCTGCCACTGATGAGAACATGACACTGGCACTAACCACACCCCCTGCCACTGCTGAGAACATGACATTGGCACTAGCTATGCCCCATGGTGCCACCTGTCACTGCTGAGAACATGACACTGGCACTAACCACGTCCCATGGTTCCACCTGCCACTGCTGAGAACATGACATTGGCACTAACCACACCCCCTGGTGCCACCTGTCACTGCTGAGAACATGACACTGGCACTAACCACGTCCCATGGTTCCACCTGCCACTGCTGAGAACAATGACACTGGAGCTAACCACACCCCCTGGTGTCACCTGCCACTGCTGAGAACATGACACTGGAGCTAACCACATCCCATGGTGCCACCTGCCACTGCTGAGAACATGACACTGGCGCTAACCACGCCCATGGTGCCACCATGGCTGACACTATCCACTGACCCTAACTCTGCTGATGGTGAGACTGTGGCTGACACTAACTGCTAACTGTGCTAATGGAAGCACCAAGTGAGGCTGCCCAGCCCACAAGCTCTCCTGTCAGAGGTGAGGGGCAGGCTTGTTGAGCAGGTAAATCCAGACTTCCCAAGGCCCTGAATATCAGAGGGAACCTGCAGGAAAGAAAGCCTTGGGATATCAGGCAAGGATCCAGGTTGGGGGGGGTCTAGATGGGGAGGTTCCAGGTGGGTGGGACTTCAGGTGAGGGGACTCCAGTGTGTGGGTGTCCTGGCTGGTGGTGAAGGGAGAGCTTCAGGTATGTGGGGTACCCATGGGATCCAGGCTGTTAGGGAAGGGCTGTGAGTGAGTCAGCATGACCCTTGAGAACTTCCATGAACTCATGATCCTCCATGAGCTTAGCTAGGGGTCTCCAGTCAGTGCCCCCTCATTTGTCCAGTCGGCTCTAGACCTTGAACACAGGTTCCACTTCAGCTTCCACCTCCCCCCCTGACCTAGACATTAGGCCTCCCAGTCCTGACTGCCACCCTGCCCTTGCCTCTCCCCCAGCAGCCCTGCCTGAGTCCAGCCCCACAGCAGGGGCCCTCCCCAGAGGAGGGGACTCTGCAGATCAGTGCCCAGAGGAAGGCAGGGAACAGAGGAAAGGGAGAGCTGGCAGGTGGGTGAGAGGCAGCCCTGAGCAGGAGGGATATGGGTGGATATGGATGTGAACAAGCCTATCTCACTCCTCACTGCGGAGGGCAGGGCAGCCTCACTCCCCCACCCTCTGTACTTCCCCCGTGGAGACAGCCTCTCACAATGCCACCTCCCACCACACCCATCTGCTAGGAACCAGAATCCCTGTGGTTCCCCTGAATCTTCCCTTGGCATTTGCTCCAACTCTGCTGAGACCACAAACCTAGCCAGGTTTGGGGGACTGGAGAGGCCCTTAATGACAGCTCAGGTTTGGGCCTCCTCTGTGCCCATCTGGGGGCCAGGACAGACACAGAAACCCCTAAAAGGATCTTCCAGAGGAGCAGCCCCCAGGCCTTCCGCCCTTCTCTTCTATATGTGGGTGACACACACTATCCACACATGTGGACCAGAAGGGCGGGACAACACATGGCATCAGCCTGGGCAGCCTTAGGATGGGCCTCAGTGACATCACTGGCTCAGCCCCCCTGGGCTTGCGGGGATAGACCCAGCATGTCGTGTCTGGCCAAGGGGCAGAGCTGCCCTCCTCCCAGTGGCAGGGCCTGGCAGGGATGGAGTTAAAACTGTGGTGCCTCCCAGACCTCCCTCCCCATTCCCTTTGAAATGGCTCCCTGGTTCCAGAATGACTCTGGCTTCCCTCTTAATCTGTATTTTACGAGTGAGAAGCTTTGCATTATGCAAATCGTTAGATAGGAACAGGTGACATTTCAGCAAAGAACATGAGCAGCGGCAGCCGGCCAGGCGGGCTGCTGATTTAGACATTAGTATTTGTCACCAGGGCGGTGGGGCGGAGGGGGACTCGGCCACTGAGGGCTCCTCACACCTTAAGGTGGAAGTTTCAGGGCTGGGCCAGGCCCACACACCCTGCAGCCCCATCCTTACCAGCACCTCCCAGAGCCCATGGGGCCCAAGGCAGGGCTGCACAGCCCCACTTCACAGATGAGGAAGCCAAGGCATAGCAAGGTGACAGCTGGCCTGGGCTCTCTGGCTGGTAAATAGGGTAGGACCCAAGCCAGCAGGGTTGCTCATTGGCCTCCCTCCCAGGGCCTGCTCCGCAGGGCTACACAGCCCATTCTATAGACCGTTCCCCAGCAGAGCCCCCTCTGAGCCTCGCCCACACCCCGTTCCATGCCCCTGAGCTCTCCTGGGTAGGCACAGTGCTGGTCATCCATCATCCCACTGTCGGATGCACCCACCATCCATTTCTCAGAAAGTTGCTAGAGAAGAAGTGGAGGGGAAGTGGGCAGCCTCCATACTTCTGGCTCCCAAGCCACCAATTTTCTGGCTGCCTGAGGCTGCCTGCTCTCTCTTCTGCTCCCTGAGTGCCAACCTCTGATGGGAATTAGGGAAAACTGAAGTGTCGATCCCAGTTGCCACTGAGACTGGGCCCCACAGGGCCTTCAGGGGCCACAGAGGCATGATGCCCACCAAGGCAGACTCTCTCCTGGGGACCATGGCAGGGCTGTCAACTGGGCTGGGCCATGTCACAGCCAGGCATCATAGCACAGGCCCAACAAAGCGGACAGGTGGCCCAGCCTGCCAGGATCTCTGGCCGGCTGAGACCTGAAATGTGTGCCCCAGGAAGCCTTCCTCTTGGGTGCCTGGCTCTGCTCTGCAGGACCAGGCCTGGCCCAGGCCTGGCCCAGGCTCTCCACTCTGTTTCTGCCGTCAGAACCACAGTCCTGAGTGCTCAGAGGATCTTCAGGCAATGTCATCTGAGGCTCCTGCTACTGTGAGACAATTGAATTTGTGGCCTAAGTGACCTCAGGTGGTCTCAAAGGCCTTCCAGCTCAGACAGCCCCTACATACCAGGTGTGCAGGACACAGGGCAGGGATGGGCATAGGCAGGGCTGTCCTGTGAGCCAAGCACAGCCAAGTCAAGATGGGTAGCACTACAACTCAGGAGGCCCAGCCAGCACCATCCTCTCCCCAGGGAAGAAGGGAGGGGCACCAGGTAGACTCTGGTGGGAGCCTATCCTTGCTGAACCAAGCAGGCTGGAGGGTAAGCCTTGCCCATTCCTGGGGACCCACGATGCCCCCAGCTTCAGGCAAGCATATGGGTCATGAGGGCACTTTCCCTCCAGGAGACTTTGGAGAAGACATGAACAAACAGGAAGTGCCATGGGAAAGGGAGGGGGAGGGCCCAGGACTCAAGGAAAGCCTGACATGGTCACCTGCCCCGGAGGCCACAGGAGCAGTGGGGAGCCTGACCCTGCCTGGACCCCAGGCTGTTGCAGAAGAAAATCCTGAAGGCCCAGGGTGCTGGAGGTGGCTCAGGAGGTGAGTAGGGCAGGAATCTGCTCCAGCCTGGTGGCTCCCCTAAGGCTCACAGCCCCACAGCCTGATGCCCTGAGAGACTGGCCTCTCTGTGGGCCCTGTTATACTCAGAGGGACCCTTCATATGGCAGAACTCCATGCACCAGTTATCTGTGATAGGGTGAGTAGGGTATCTCTTGTGGCTACAGAAAGCTTTACTCGCTATGTGCACAGAACTGGGGAGCACAGGGCAGATGGCACTCTGCAAATACTCCTTGGAGTATGTCACTTGGCCACTCAACAAACATCATGAGTAGGGTAAAGGCACAAGAGACAAGGGAAGCAGACTCCAGTCAGGGCCAGCCAGGCCCTGGGCTCACACCTGCCCCTGCCTGACCACGGGTCTCTATGGCTTCCTCTCAGTGCCAAGAGCTCACTCCCCATCCCCACCTGATCCCCACAAGTGGCCCAGCCATCTCTCCCTAGGGCAGAAGGAAGCCAGCAGTCCCTGGTGACATGAGCAAAGGAAGCACCAGGAGCCCAGGGAGGCCACTGGGAGTAGATTTGATCCTAGAGTCCCCTACTAGTGGCATGGGGGCAGGGTGGGTGGGAGGGAAAGGCTGCCTCACCATTGGAGATCCAGGAGACCTCAAGCCGGCCCACGGGGTGAGGGGTGCGCTGGAGCACTTTGACCCCTATCCCCAGTTCCCCCGGAAGGGGATGGATGTTGGCCACCTCCCCCAGTAATCTAGCCCCATAGTACAGCAGCCTAGAGCTGGGGGCACAGCCAGGGAGGTGAGCAGGGGTGAGCTGAGGGCTAACCCACCAGTGTCCACCAGAGTCCTGGCCAGTTTCCCTCCAGACTGCCTAGGGAGGATCACCTATGGTCTCTACCTCCCCAGCCCTGTGACAGGGGTGGTAGGTGCCAGGCCTAGAGCTGGTGCCCTGGTCTCTTTGCCCTGAGCTCTTCCCCATACTAGAGGTCAGGGTGGGTGGGGCTGTTCCCCTGCACAGATGTCCATGCAAGTTCTTCATCTCCATGGCTGCTCATGGAGCATGGGAGGGGGCTTCATCAGCAGGGGATAGGGGAGTGAGGAGGGTAGAGGGTTCTATCACCAAGCCACTCTCTGGTGGCCTCCCAATTGGCACTTCTCCCACCAGTGGCTAAGATAGCAGCCACCTAGGTCTTCCTCACCCTGGAGCAGGTGTGCATACAGTTGGTGCTCAGTAAATAAGGACACACATGGGTACATCTTTTTGTTTCCTTTTGATGTGCTCTCCTGGCTGACCCCTGGAAGGCAACGCACCCTGCCCTACTCTGCTGGGGCTGTGCTAGAAGCTAGGCGCTTTGATAACAAGCAGGAGACAAGACCCAGCACCCTGAGCCCTCCCCACGCCAAAGGTCCTCCCCCTCCCAGCCCCAGGGACCCACTCGCCCACGCAGCAGGGGGCATCAGTCTCTTTCCAAGGAGCACCCTGGAGCTCTGCAGTGACATTTAAGATGAAAAGAAAAGGGAAATGTTCACTGCTCTAATAGTGTACGGTCAGGTTTGAAATTAGCATTAGAAAAGGAAACAGGCTCCCTTATCACTGGAGGGAGTCGTGTGGAATGGGTTCCTTACCATCCCTTTGTCTATTGTCAATAATCACTTACCTTCAGGCTCATAAATGTCACTCTTGAGGTGCTCACAAACAGCCTGTTCCCTTTTTAAATTAGCAGTAGAGGTACTTACTGGTTTCCATTAAGGGTGATGAGCTCTCCGCCCAGATAAGGGAAGGCTGGGGCCTGCAGAAGGCACCAACCCTCACCCAAGGCCAGGATAGTGGCCGCACTCCCAGCTTGGAAATCCCACAGAAAAGAGCCACTTGGTGGGAGAAAAGGTGGAATTTGAAGGGGAGGGTGGAATGTCTCCAGTGCCAGAGGACCTGTAAATCTCACATCCACTGCCTGCCATGGGCCACCTAGTCCCCATGAGCTAGTGTCAGCAAGCCCATTTTGAGGCAGGTTGCAGCCAGGGCAGGACCGTCAGGCAGCAGCAGCTTCTCTGCTGGCCCTGCACACACAAGTGCACATGTACCCCACACTCACACACCTGCACTTGCACAACCAAGTCCCCAAATACACAGCCCTCCAACCAGCCCAGACGCTGTACCACTAAGGTATCTCTCCACACCTGGCTTTCTTCCTACCCCTCCTCCATCCCAGCTCCTCCCTATCCCAGATCTCTCCACCCTCATCAGCTCCCCATCCCAACTTCTCCCTCATCCCCAACTCCTCCCTATCCCAGCTCCTCCCTCATCTCAGTTCTTCCTCCAACCCAGCTTCTCCCTCATCCCCAGCTGCTTCCCCTCCCAGGTCTTTCCTCACTTCTAACTCCTCCCATCCCAGCTCCTCCCTCATCTCCAGCTCTTCCTCCAACCCAGCCCCTCCCTCATCCCCAGCTACTCCCCCTCCCAGCTCCTTCTCTGTCCTCAGCTATACTCCATACCACAGCCAGAGTGAATGTTATTCCACTTTTCAATTAAGAATGACTTTAGATTTACAGGTGAGTTATGGAAAGAGAGTATATAGCATTCCCACCACCACACCTCTTCTCCCAGTGTCTGTCCTCTGTGCATCTGTCACCACTCAGCATCTTTGACTGTACTAGCCCAGACCAGGCTCTGATGTCCTGCTTTCCTCCCAATGTCCTTTCTTTGGTCAAGTTCCACGCTGTTCCCTGAGGCCCCACTGTTCTGTTTGACCTAGGCAGCTTTAGGGAGTGCCACAGTGTCTTGTAGTCTGGGCTTGTCTGGCATCTGTTTCAGGGTCTGACTGGCACCTCGGTCACCCCCACCAAGGATATGAGTGGCTACCAGCCTCTCTTTGGTCATAAGTTGCTCCCTCCAGTGACCTGTGACTGGGGGTCACTAGTGCAACCCCCTCTTGAGGGGTCAGCTTCTTCTGGGGGGTATGTTATACTTCTTGAGGCCCTTCTAAGCCACAGCTGGCTTGGCCCCACACACACACACCCAGGCCCCAGACCCTGAAGCCAGGGTGGTCAGTGGGCTGCTGACTGTCCTGCTGTGTACAGCCACCCGACCCTCTGACTACAGGCGGGTCTCCTAAGGGACACAGAGGTCACAAATGTGCAGAGAAGCAACAGGTTGGCTTCGCAGGCAGGTGCCACAAAAGCTCTGAACCTGGGCCCTGAATTTCTAAAGACAGTGAGAACAGCAGCCCTGCTTGGGGAAGGGGATATGTCTACCCGGCAAGAAGAACGGGGTGCAGCCCCCTGGAAGCCACCTGAGGGGGAGGATGAACTGCACAGACACACCTGGCTGGGCCTTGGTCCTTCTCTGGAGAAAGTGCAACCTAGATGGGAAACTACAGCCACAGGATGGACATTACATGGACTCAGGCTGAGGTCCAGGCACATTCTGAGCCTCATTGACCTCTCCCATCGCCATGATGTGCTAGGAGTGGGAGATAGGTTGGGTGAAATGGCAGGACGTCCTGCCAGAGGGTCAAAAGCAATGACAGGAGCAGACCAGTGCCCAGATGTGGGCAGCATGAGGAGAGGAAGTGTCCAAGGTATGGCCAGAGGCAGGAAGCAGGATGGGAGGGCTGTGGCAACAGCTGAGTAGATGGGGGGCTGTGCAGCTATCGGGGGTCCCCAGAGCATACAGTAGGAGAGGTCAGTGCTGGACACTGCCCCTAGGAATCCCAAGGGCAGCCAGGAGAGCAAGATGGGACTAGAGATAGAGGGTTGGGCAGTGTCCCTCCACATGGACAGGAAATGGTCTGATGCCAGGGGTCCCACCTGAGTGAGGCTGAAGAGGGAAGGCCTGTGTGGGTCAGCTATCTGTCTCCACCCAGGAAAAGGCCTGACATCCCAGAGCCTAAATGAACCAATATCCTCCTTGCCAAGATGCATTAGTAGGAGACTAGGGACAGTGACATGGCACTGGGATCCTAAGGGTGGGCTGCTGGGAGAGCCATCCACTGTGGCTGTCTAGCCCCACAGATGGGGAGTGGGAGAGGAGAGGGCCACCCCTGAAACCTCAGGCAGAAAGAACTAGCCCTCCCAGCCTGGGCTCCTGAGGCCCTGCAGCCACCCAGATCACAGTGGCCCCAGCAGGGTGCACATACCACGTGTGGGGTGGAGCCCCCCCCCAGGCAGCTGCAGCTTCCCTTCAGCCTGCCTGGCAGCATCCTGCAGCCCCGCCTGGGCAGTGATTCCACCTTAAATGGGTTTGATCAGCCCAAGCACCGTGGCCGCATGCTAATATCGGCTCCAATAAAGAGCAAATCAGACCCCCAGTCGACTGGTCTTATCGCACAGTCAGAACTGATGGCTGAAGAAGTCATAAGGATCCCATTTAATCTCGCGTCTATCTATCACGGCCGTCTTCCTCCTCTTTGTGCTGGGGTAATATGTGCTCATTACGGAAGCAAAGCAGACCTGGCATGAATAAACGCGGGATGAAGTGCTCACTCGGAATGTGACAGCATGATCAGTGGCGGCAGTAATCGCAGAGAATCGAGGGCTAAATTATTCCATAACTGTGATTTGAGGGGACAGCCTGGAGCACCCCACAGCTGCCTGCGGCGCAGCGACGTGTCCTGATAAAACATCCTTCCCAATTTACGGGGCCGCGCTTGACTAATCCGCCACGGCACGCACACTGTCTAATCATGCCATCAGCACGCGGGAAAGGGCTCGATTGGAACTCAAATGGAAGGAGATTGGAAAACTACCCTCAATTGAAATTACATTTGTAAATGAGGCAGAGTTTTCTGTTTGGAGAGTGAACGTTAAGGTAAATGTACCCAAGAAGTCATGGCAGAGGCAGCAGCGGGTGGTGGCAGGGCAGATGGGACCTTGCCCTGCCAGGGGGTCAGGGGTGCAGGGAAGGAAAGGGTCAGGACTCACATTCTGTAGAGATGGCTGGAAATATGTTGGCCCCAGGCATATGAAGGAAGACCTGCTGGGAGCCCAAGGAATCAGCCTAGTCTCCCAGAGATGGCACCACACTTCCTACCTCTATCTAATGTAGGATACAGGTAGTCCTGGTGAGGGGGTGGACAGGACAGACAGCCAACCTCACCAGCTTCCCTCCGGCTGCACACCTGTCCCTGGCCACCTCCCTCCAGCATCTGGCAGCCTATCTGTCCCATGTCCCTGGTCTTCTTCAGCTGAGGTTGTTAAGTCCACATGGTAGGAAGGCCTACAGGAGGAGCTGGGCTGGTAGTAGAGGCCCAGGTCATGTCCCTAGGTTCAGGCACACCTGCTGGGGACACTCTCAGAGTGCAAGGGGTGGGTGGAGGGTTCCACAGGGTGGCCACATCACCCCAGTGGATGGCTGTGATGTTGGGAGGTAGTGAACCATGGCTAAGGTGACCTTGGGCCCTAGAAGTTCTGTCCCCCAAGATGGAGACAGGGGCTGTGCTAGGGCATAGGGGAGCCACTGTCCAAAACAGGGACAGCTGGGCAGCAGGCAGGGTTGAGCCAAGGGCATGGCACCTCATGCCAGGGCCCCAACTCAGTGGTGGCCTTGGGGCCCCAGCCACTAATGGTCCCACTGTCAGCCCAGCTCTGTGTACCTGGGGGCCATGTCCCCCAACTTCCCCACCTTGTCCCCCACCCCCTTACCCTCCCACCCCACCTTCCTCACCTAGCTCCCTCTGCTGCTGGCCAAAGTGGCCCCAGAAGGTGGTGAGGTGTCCACAGCTTCTCCTCACAGGCGTTTATGTAAATCAAGGCCTAATTAGCCCATCCCGTATTTGTGTAGAATATCATTTTTTTAATTACCAGCCCTGGGCAGGTTTGGCTGCTGTGTGTTGTGGGGCCAATTACCATAAATCCCCTGGTAACAATTAACAATGTTGGAGCCTCGGCATGTATTTCCAATGTTATAATTATGCGTGGCGCTCTTGTTAATTGGCCTATCTGACTCTGTACTTTTTATGCCGCTCATCTGCTCATTACCGAGGCCATTTAATTCAATTAGCACCTTAATTAGAGGAACAGCCTTGTCCAATGTCGGGGCCTTGTCAGGGAACCGGCCTGATGAGCAGAGACAAACGCAGGGCGCCGGGAGGTAGCACGGGCTGGGGTGCTACTGGGGGTGCTGCCAGGTTGCCCCCAGACCCCAGCCACCCTTGGAGGCCACGAGCCCAGGAGGTCCCTGGAGTGACTCCTGCCCCAGCCCTGCCAGTGCCCCCATGACCTCCAGGCTTCCCACTAGGTGGACCTCCACTCAGCCAACACCTCCAGGCCACCCCCAAGCTGGACACAGCCCCCAGACAGCATGGTCCAGGCTGGGTTTTGTTTTGTGCCAGTCTATTGAAATCGCTATTCTCTGCCTATTAATTCTCCTAATTAGAATTAAATGAAGCATGCTAAATTGCTAGATTAACCAATAATTAAGCAGCCACCACACTAAAACTGAACACGATGTGGCCGGCGGCCCCCTCTGCCTCCAAGTGCCAGGGGTAGCCATGACTACTGGACAGGAGAGACCCAGGGACCCCTCAGAGAGACAGCAGGGACTGAGTGTGTGAACAGTGGCTGCAAATGTGAGAGTGTGGTGGGACCAAAGGTAGGGGGACCCTCAGGGTGATGTCCCCATCCTGATCTGGAGTGGACCTAGCCTGGGATGGTGAAATCATGGGCAGGGGAAGGTAGATGATTGTCCTAAGACCCAGTAGCAGCTCTGCCTAGCCCCAGTTGGAGTGCCCTGCCCACTAAGGCCGCCCCAGGAGGTCAACCCCACTACTCTGCCCTGGACACGGAAATGAGGCTCAGTGCAGGCAAGAAACTGGCCAAAGCCCTTCCCCAGCTCCAGGAAGGAAGGGCAGGAGCCACCTGTGGAAGATGGGAAAGGGGACACAAGTTCCCCCAACAGCCCTGTGCCCCCTGCCCAGCCCTCCTGCAGCCCCTGAGCTCCCTGTCCAGCATTCCTGGTGCCCTCCATGCTCCTTGCCCGGCCCTCCTGCACCTTCCTCCTCCCGCGCCCCCTGCCAGCGTTCCTGCAGCCCTCCTCCTCCTGCGCACCCTGCCCAGCACTCCTGCAGCCCCCCTCCTCCCGAGCCCCCTGCCAGCGTTCCTGCAGCCTGGCCCCCACAGCAGTCCCTGCCAGGGTCCCTCGCTGTGTCTGCGGGAGCCCCCTGGCGGCTGCCACTGCCACCAGGCCCGCCACAGGACATTGCACCCGGCTCCCTAGTGCCCCGCCCCAGCCTCTTACGTGCCCCTAGTCCAAGCCCACTCTGTTGCGGGCCGGGACCAGCAAGTCCTGTCCCAGCCTGGGCCCCCCAGGGCTGCGGGACCTGTGCCCCTCAGGAGCCAAGCCCCACCCTCTGCACCCCACCCCCGCGTGTCCAAATGCAGCGACCTGGTTGGGGAATTGTGCTACAGCCCCACGCTGGCCTTGGGGCCTAACGGTCTCGTCAGCAAATATAGGCTCTATTTTCCTAGTGACTTGCCAGCTGTGTGACCACAGATTGCCACCCTCTCTGTGCCTCGGTTTCCCCACCAGTGAAAGGGGGTGGGCTACGTCTCAGAGTTGCCGAGAGGATTAAATGACTTCCCACTCAGAACACCGCAAGACACGAGGTGCAGTCACGCGTGTCCCTCTCATGGAGACTCACCGGGAGTGCGGCGGGTGTAGGAGCGGGAACCGGCTAGGGCGACTTGGCACCAAGCCCAGAGAGACCTCAGGCGGTGGTTGGAGCATGGCTGTGCGGTAAGCGCGGCCTCCAGTGGCCAGTCTGGGCCCCCAGTGCCGCGGGACCCGTGCGTGCAAGTGGAGGGGAGCCGCGTGCACTTAGGAGATACAGCTCGGGTGGACGGCGGAAGACCCCTGCAGACCCGGTGTTCCCAGGGCAGACCTGATACTCCTGGTGCAGACCTAATGCTCCCAGAACAGACTTAGTGCTCTGGAACAGAATTCGTGCTCCCCGCGCACACTCTGTGCTCCGGCACAGACCCCAAGCTCCCGCAGCGCATACCCGTGCTCCCAGCGCACACTCGGTGCTCGTCCGGCTCTCAATCCGAGCGCGGCCCCCACCCCAACCGGTCCAGCACAGTCACCCCCCTCGCCAGCCCCTCGCAGGGCCGGCTGTAAACCTCCTCCTAACAGCCCTGTTCCTGCAGCTGAGAGATACTGACTCCGAGGAGAAACAATGGCACGAATAAAATAAAAATAAAAAAGTTAATTATCCTTTGTGTTTGTAATTTAATTAAAGATGCAGTAAAGTTTTACTGTTTTTCCAGGTGATGATGTTTAGAGCCCCGAAAAGCTATTTGTGCTGGTGAGATTAAAGTGCATTTTAAAATGTTCTTCGAGTACTTTCACATTTGTTGATAGATTTTTAAATTAAACTTTAAATTGTAATCTAAATTACCTCCAACAATTCATGGTCCCTGTAATGAACTCCCACCGTTCCCGCTGTCATCCGTCGATGATGGAGTGTGAGCCGGCCCAGCCGCGGGCGCCCGGGATCTGCGGCCCCGAGAGCAGCCCAGAGTGGAGGCCGGGCGGGCCGGAGGCGGACGCACGGACCCGGGACAGACGGTCGCCCGCGGGAGCTTTGGCAGGGAGAGGGATGCACCCACCAGAAGCGTCCAGAACCCTCGGGCCGCGAAGGCAGCAGAGCAGAGTCAGGAGTCCCAGCCCCGCCAGCCACCACGCCCCCTGCCGGAGCCCCAGGCAAACGGAGGCCTGGCCCCATGATAGGCCACGCCCCTGCGGGCCAGCCACGCCCCCGCCGTCCCGGGGGCCTGGCAGGCTGCGGACTCTCAGACAACGCAGAATTTGATAATCAGGCCCCAAAAGTAGAAACTGAAGACAAACCAATTCAGAGTTTTTAATTTTCTCTGAAGGTCTTCCCCAATTTTTCATTTTTTAAAGTTTGTTACCTGAGTTTTCCCTTCCTGCACTTCTTTAATAATATTGACAAAACCTACTTAGACTTTCAGTGCATGTTTGTGTTTCTAATCAGGCAAAATATCTCCAGATCAGGGACGTAGAGCTCCTTGACCGCTTGGCAGCCAAGCTTTGCAGCGCCTGGGAAGTGTCGTTAGAACAGCAGGAGAGTTCGTTTCAGCATCTGGTACCTAGCTAGCAGGCAGCCGCTGCTGCCGCGCATCCTCACCGCTGCCCACTGCCCCACTGTCCCACTGTCCGGCAGGGCTGACCAGTTCACAGACTCGCAGCGCCCATTCACTGAGAAACTGGACAAATATCCACAAAATGGGTCAGTAGACCAACTTGGCCCACTATGGATTGGATTTTAGAGCTCCTACCTTGACCGGAGGGGTGCAGTGGCATTTTGGGTTTCCGGGATTTAGCAGCAATTCAGACCCAGTGTCCAGTCATCCCCCCAAAAGTTGGGCATTTCCTTTTCTTCACTACACAGGCACCAGCAGCAGCACCAGCATCCTCAAGAGGACATGACCTACCTCCAACCAAGAAACTGGGTCATGGGCTAATCTGGCCTGGACTCTGTGTGGGGCTAGTTTCTCCTTGTGGAGACACACACCAGATCCTAGTACACTGCCTACATTTCCTCCCTGGGAACACTGTGATCAACTGGCCACCATCAAAGATCTCTGCTGTGGTCCAGACGTGCTGTGCCAGCCCACCCTGCTGGACGGGCATGGGTCATGTGTCTCTACAGGCTTCCTCTTGGCCTCTGCTGTTCTGGGGCCTCAATGGCACACAGGAACTCAGCCAACCAAGCCATGCAGGAACACCAGGCTACCCATTCTCTAATCAGTACCTTTGGGTCAAGGACACCCCCCCCCAGTGCAGTGGCCTCCCTGAGCTTCTTTGGAATTACACTACAGTCTGAGATGCTTCCAGCTAACTTCTTTCCTTCATAAGGGCCAGACACACATGGTATACTAAAGGCTTTCCCAGCTTCTCCTCTTCTAATCCCAGATCTCTGATCTGTCTCTCAGAGGACCTAGAACAGTGGCTCAGAGAGGCAGCTGAGGAAATAGGAGCTGAGATGGGGCGGTGGGGCCAGCCCACTTGCCCCCCGATGAAAGGATGCTCTCCAGATGGTGGACAGAAATGATAGTCCCTGGCTGTAGATGGGTCCCAGTGAGTTAATATTTCACAGGTGGTGACCTGAAAAGTACCCAGGGGACACCAAAGCTGGTGTAATAACTCAGGAATTTGAAAGATTGGGGAACAACACCAAAAGGACAGTGGAGTAAGGTGTCACTATAGTTCACTGAAGCTCTGCAAAGGGATTATGAGAAACGGAGGCAGTTAACCAACAGCAGAAGGCTAGACTTGAGAGCGGAGGCCCCCATAGTTGGCAGAGCACCCCTGTCTCCTGCAGGACAAGGGCAGTCACAGCACAGCAGCAGACTAACTGTGAGAGCCTAGGGCTCGGGGGATGTTAGATGGCTAGGCCAAGGCACAGCTCTTCCTTGGAGGGCAGGGCCATGAATCATGGGAGGGCATGTCAGAGTAGAAGCCTGAGGACACGGGCTGCAGACCCCTGAACACCCTGGGTGTAGCGAGCCAGCGCTCACAAGAGCCAGCACTTCTGTTGTGAGGAAGATGCCCCCCCAGGAGGCAGTCACTTCTGGGCTATCAGGACAATAACAAATGTTAGCCCCCAACTTGACTGGGGTGGTTCTGGGCCTGCAGAGGGAGGCAGGACTCCCCCAGAAGAGTCCTGGAAAAGCTGCAGTGAGGGCGTATCAGGAATTTCTAGGATCCAGAGGCCAGGGTGATGAGCAAGAATACATCAGTTTGGAGGCTTTCTGGAGACTCTTTATGGCTATTTAACATCCTGGGAAGGACCTGGGCAGTGGGGCATACTCTCAGCTGAGTAGCTTCTGGGGGCCTACTCAAACTGCTTATGGGTCAACTCTCAGTGAAATGGCAAAGCCTGGTTGTCCCGGGAGGAGGTGGGGGGAGGATAGGTGTGTGAGATGGGCATGTTTTGAGGGCCAGAGACCCACAGATCATGTTTCCTGGAGGGCCCAGAGGACACCTGTCACCAAGGCTGTCAGGAGTGCAGTAGGGAGGGAATCAGCATCACTGAGAGGGTTGGCTATCCGCTGCAGGCCAGGGGGATACCAGAAGAGGGAGGGAAGAGGGGAAGCAGGGAGGTAGGGCCCCAGGTCAGATGCCTAGAAGAAGAGGGAAGGAAGAGCAGCAGAGGTGTCTCTGGCTGCAGCACAGTTCTAAGGTCCTTCAGCAAGGTCAAATCACAGATAAGAGTCTTGAGTCTCTCCTGAGAACCATCCTTGTGTCCTACAGGCCCTGCGCCCTGCACGTACAAGGTGCAGGGAGTTTGCAAAACTCTCCTAAGTCCTGCAGCTATTCAGGAAAGAGCCCCTCCAGTTCTCCTTCCCCCCCTGCCACTCTCAATGACTGTTCCTTGCTCAGTGGGGACTGTGTGAGGGCAAAATTTCACAATGCAAGTAGAGCATCCAGCTTACAGCTTGGCCTGGAGCAAGGAAACACCCAGGCCTGTCAGCTTGGGTTACCCATGTGAGCTCAGGGGCAAGGGTTGCTTTCATTGCCCGCACCAGGGTACTCCAGCCAGACCAGGCTCCCTCTCCCCACGTCAATGCTGGGAACTAACCATAACAATCATCTAATTTTTGCTTTTCTGGTGGGTCACAGTTCATCTTGTAGTTGTTTCTGTTTGTGTCCTTCTCTTCACTGGGGAAGCTGGGAGACTGTTTGCCCCCAGCTGTTCAGGTTCTCTCTGACGACGCCTGTTCATGTCTTTGCCCATTTTTCTTTTGGAAGCCTTGTCTTTTCAAAGATGATTTATGGCAGTTTCCTGTATATTCTATCAATCCCTTGTGGGTTTCAGATGTTACAAATACCATCTGTTAGTCTGTCACACATTCGTTACATGGTCTATTGAATTCTTTATCAAACAGAACCCTTCATTTTGATATAATCAAATCCATCCGTTTTTCACCTTATGATTTGTACTTTTGGAGTCTTGTTTAAGAAATCCTTTCATACCCAAGGTCACAAAGAAATTCCCCACCATTTTCTTCTTTAGCCTACAGTTTTACCATTAACATTTAGGTCTTTAATCTCTCCATTTAAGTTTCCCTTTGTATGTGGTATGGGGTAGGGATTCTACTTTGTATTTTTCATAAATTGAGCCCGTTTTCCCAATATTATTTTTTCCAGTTACTATTTGTTGCATAAAATTATTCTAAACACAATAGCTTAAAACAAGCATCTTAGTTTGCTTCCATTTCTGAGCACTGGTAATTTGGGTGGGGTTCAGCAAGGGCAGGTCTGTCTTAGGAAGAGAGAGCAGTTGCATGTGGCTGTGGCCAGGTGCCAACTGGGGCTGGTGTCATCTGGGCTGGCATCATCTGGGATGGAGTCACCTGGGCAGGATGTCCTGTTTGGTCTCTCACTTGGCAGGCAGCTGCCACTTCTGGTGGCTAGGAACTAGTCTGGGCTGTTAGCACAAGCACCTACATGTGGCCTCCCCAGCACGGTGGTCTCCAAGTAGTCAGACTTATTTTGTGCCTGGCTGCCCCAGAGTAGGTGGCTCCAGAGAACTGGGCAGATGGTGCCAGGCCTGCTCCAAGACATAGCCTCAGGAGTTCCACAGTACCCCTTGTGTTGCATTCTGTTGGCTATAAGTGAGTCGCTAAGGCAAATCCAGAGAAGACAGACTTTACCTCTCAGTGGGAGCAATGTCAAGATGTTTGTAGACCTATTATTTATTTTATTTCATTAATTTTTAATTGATTAAAATTATACATCTGAGTAATGGACAACAATGAAACATGTATACATTGCAGAATGAGTGAAATAACGTATGTATAACCTCATATACTTAGCATTTCTTGTAGAGAACACAAAATCTACTCTGTTAATGATTTTCAAGAGTACATCATCAGAACCCTCCCCACACATGCACGCAGCATGGAGACACCACTTATGAAGCAGAGAGCATCCCTGATTTTGGACTTCCCAGCTTCTAAAACTATAAGAAATAAATTTCTGTTGTTTGTAAGACAAAAAATAAAAGAATACATTAACTATTGAATCCCAGGAGCAGTGTGTACTGTGAGGTTCACTCAAAAGATGGCCTTGATCAGATGAAGGCTAGTGTCACGAAGTGACAGATAGGACAGTCAGAGTGAGAGGCAGGAGCACAAGGGCACTTTGAAGTGGTACCGAATTCGAGAATGTTGTGGAAGTATCTCAATGGAGACGTGTGCAGCAGACCCTCCACACACCTGACACCCACACACACTCGAGGTAAGTTTGAAGCGTGTGGTGCTGTGTGTGACAGGGACAGGGAAGACCCAGGAGGCCTCTCACAGCAACATATCCTGCTGCTCCCTGTGGTGCTGGACAGTTCACATGCCACAGTCTGCTGGACTGTGTCTACATGAGGCGGGAGTTGGCAGAACAACCATACGAGGCGGTCTTAGAACAGCGAAATGGAAAGTTTTCATCCTAAGACCATTTCACTCACTGAGGCGTGAGAACTCACCTTGGTGAGAATTTGCCAGGACAATGGACAGGACGAAGACATGAGGTTGAATCCCCCAGCATCTCCTGACTTAAGACCCTTTGACTTATACCTAGGGGAGCCTTAAAGGATGTGGTGTGCCATCTATAAATGGCTACACTGGCGGCACTTTGGGAGGAAGCTGAAATGGCACATACCGTGATGTGACTGGAAGCTTTTGTCAGCATTGCTCAAGCAGCAGTCTGCATGTTCAGAATTGTTTGGACACGGGCGGGGGCTGCTCTGTGCGCCTCTTGTAACTGCAGAAATCAAACGTGACTTGCATTTGCCTTTGTTAGCAGCGTATACTGAGCATTACAGTTTTAATGCACTTTTTTCCCTTTCTTAAGATGTGCAGACACGGTTTTGACTCCCTCCATTTGTGCCATGCTTTCTTTATCCACTCATCCTTGGTAAGCATCTGAGCTGTTGAGAATGATGCTGCCATGTCCATGGGAGAGCAGACATCCCTCACAGATATCTACTTCATCTTCTTTTGATATACACTCAGAACTTGAGTTGCTGCATCACATGCTAGTTCAATGTTTAATTTTGTTTTTTGAGACAGAGTCTCACTCTGCTACCCAGGCTAGCGTGCCATGGTATCACCCTAGCTCACAGCAGCCTCAAACTTCTGGGTCCAAGCGATCTTCATGCCTCAGTTTCCTGAATAGCTAGGACTATAGGCACTCACCACAACATCCAGCTAATTTTTCCATTTTTTTTTAATAGAGATGAGGTTGCACTCTTGCTCAGGCTGGTTTCAAACTCCTGAGCTCGATCCTCCAGCCTCCCAGAGTGCTGGGATTACAGACAAAGATTTACTATGTTGCCTCTGTCAAACAGCAAGTGGCCACAAATACACTGGACTTGTCTAGGGGATCTGTCTTTGTGCCAGTGCTATCAGCTCTGGTTCCCTTTTCACGTCTTCAGAGTGTATTTTACTTAACGTGGAACAGTGCTTCCTTCTTTTGTTCTTTCTTTTCAAAAAACCTCTAAGATGTACATCAAAAAAGATATTCTTTTTTTTTTTTTTTTGAGACAGAGCCTCAAGCTATCCCCCTGGGTAGAGTGCCATGGCATCACAGCTCATAGCAACCTCCAACTCCTGGGCTCAAGCGAGTCTCCTGTCTCAGCCTCCCAAGTAGCTGGGACTACAGG
>CAUYQV010033088.1:0-15199 GCA_963574575.1 Galagoides demidoff | reverse complement strand
CTTGTTCTCCCACCTGTTCATGCATACTTTCTTTTCTTTTTTTTTTTTTTTAAGAATTTTCATTTCATTTTATTTTATTTTATTTTATTTTATTTTTATTTAATGGTAACTATGTACATTAATACACTTCTGGGGTACAGTGTGGGGTTTTCACATACAATCCGAAATGCTTCCATCAAGCCTTCATGTCATTTTCTCAGTTATAGTTTTAAAACATTCTGATTCTACTCTTAGAGAGTTTCACTTGTACCCCTGTAAGAAATACCTCAAAAATGGTCCCTCCAATCCCCCTCCCTCCACCCATTCCCCCCTCCCTTCTATGTAAAGAAATATGAAGGTGTAGTCTGAGGTTATTGCAGCTCTACACTAATGAAAGACTTGCGCTCCTTTTGCAAATCTTTTTCTTCTAATATTAATTTTACACAACATGATACAAGATGACTGTTCAATTCAGTGGGATAAGAAGAATAAACCTGCTTCCTTTAAGCATATGTTTCAGAAGTTGTACATGACACTATAATATTTCTACATCCTAAACATGGTCACATAGCCACATCTAACTTAAAGGGAAACTGAAAATGAAAGTCTTTCCCTCTAGGTAGCTACATTTACAGCTAAAAATTAGTAGTTTAGTAACTGAGGGACAAGGGTAGAACACAAACTAGGTAAGCTGGGGGTCTTTGTGGAATACACCACTAATACAAAAGAGAGGTTTTTTTAAATTTTATACCACAAATTATAAATTACAAATGAGAGTATTCTTCATTATTTCTTTGGTAAATTCAACAATAGCTTATTTAGCACCTAAACTTAATAAACACATTTTTCAATCAAGAAGGAAGAAAAAATATATAATGCAAAACAAAACAAAAACAAACTCAAAGGCAGAGTGTGAAAAATATTATCAGAAAGGCTTAAGCAAAGATCAATGTATCCCACAAGCAGGAGAGGTTAATTCTAGTCAGAGTATTAGAGAAGGAATTGACTAAGCTTAAAGATGAAGAAACTATGGTTGGGCAGGCAAATGTAGCCCACTATTGGTTATTTATGTACTGTCTATGGTAGCTTTCATGCTGTGACAGCAGAGTTGAGAAGTTATAATAGAAACTGTATGACTCCAAATGACTAATATTTACTGTCTGATCATTTGCGGAAAAATGGCATTTGTGAATGGCCTGGAAGAATTCTGAGAGGAGGACATTATAAATAAGAGTGAGAATATGAACAAATGCAGTGATGTGAGAAAGTCCTTGGTAGTTTGTTAATGGAAAAGTAATTGCAGTAAAGTTCATAATATGAAATTAATAGTGTTTCAAGAACATATAATTTTGTCAAATGAAGGGGTGTGTGTGTGTGTGTGTGTGTGTGTGTGTGTATGTGTATGTGTCTTACATTTTTGAGGGGTCAGTGGAAGAACCAGAACTGTCTTATTCAGCTAGTCTACCAGGGGTTGAACAATTCAAATTGTCCAGGTTCTGGCTGTGGTTTAGAAACACCTAGTAACTATTTAGATTCTTTAGGATTGGATCAGTAATTAAAAGAATATCCCAATACTTGGCTCATGTTTCTTTGACATGAGGGAGATAGAATAAAACTGGTGATATGGGATTTGGCCTACATCTCTCTGCTTTGCAAAATTAGATTGCTTGCTTATTCTCAAACCAGCCTAACCACCTATCCCACCACATGCTGAACACTGCCTCCATATCATGTCTATTACCTCCCTGGACCAAGGTAAAACTTTCACTTCACTGCATTTGCAAATGAGCCTGCACAGAAGGTGAGAGTCAGTTGCCAATCAACTTATGTCCAAGTTGGCTTTACTACAGGGCATGTTATCACAGGGTTTTACATAAGTTCAGTTTGGCTGGAACATAAGGTACTTGTAAGAAAATATGGTAAAGTAAGAATGAACACACACCAGGGAAGGCATTTGGTGACATGATAAGGAGTTTGGACTTCATTGTGAAGGTGATGAAGGAACAATTATATAAGATATTTCAGGTTATTTTTGGCTAGAGGTTAACATGCTATCTTATAGACAAAAATAACAAAATCTGTGGATGTTTTAAATGAAGAGCTTTATTATTTTAAACAATGTAAGGCATAATAAAATATAAAGGTTAGAGTTAGATGAGCACTCTTGGGAAGAGAACTGTCTTGTACCTGAGGATGACAAGAATACCAGGCTATGTCCAGTACTTATGAATTTATTGAAATGATAAGAAGCATCTTAAAACTACAGGTACATTTATCAGAGCTTATAAAAATATGAAAGAGAGAGATCAAAAATCCACTGGATTGTGAGCTTTTCATGCCTGAATCCTCACTACTTGGTAGCATGAGTAGAAGGTGTAGATGACTGGATTGGATTAACTTCAATTGAGCCTGTTTTGTTTTATTTTTCCCTCCAAATCAAGGCCATATGGGCCCATTTGATTAATTAAACTCTGTATTTTTCTGGATCCTAATTACTGAACCTAGAATTCATCTATTATACATAGCATTGTGTAACTCTGTAATCCGTGGTGACAAAAGTATTACTTCTGTGTGTGTTTTAATTTGTAAGATCTCATTCTTGCATTTGTTTATAGCTTTCTGTTCTGGGAACTTAATCATTTTAACTTTTTTTTTTTAGTTAATACCACACCATATATTCTAAACTACATACCTTTGATAAGTTCTTCCCTTTAAATGAGGATGGGAGAAATTTATGAAATTCAATTTTCTGGTCTTACTTCTATATTTAAATGGTATAACACATTCTCCCAGCATCAGTGACACTTGTTGAAATTTGAAAGAGTCCTTCATCTAATTGTCTGACAAAAGTATGTGATTTTTATCACCCAAATTTCAGTAAGTCCTCCTTCTTCTAGCCTTCTAATTAATGCCTCTTTGTGGCAACACAAACTTTTATGTAGCTTCTACTTTTCAATGCACCCCTGAAAGGTAAAGCAAGGCCTTTACACTACCTTCAAATTTCTAATTCTGTGTGTACTTTAGTAGCAAACTTGAATCTTTACAGCATTAACAAGAAATGAAGTTTGACTCTTGAACCCATGAATTGCCCTGTATAACAGTTTTCTCCAACTGCTTATACTTTCCAGTGCCTCAGTTAGAACACTGAATTGTATGGAGAGCCTACATATGGTTTTGCCTCTGGAGAGTCTGGACACTGACCTACACAGCAATTTTCTTCTAGCCATGAGAGAAGCACCAAGAAAGTTTCAGAAGCAATGTCTTTGAAATCACTGAACTGTTTAACCAAAGTCAGTCACTGTGTTAACAATAGCCTACCTCTAGACTTTTAGGTTTTTTTTAGTTAGTTTTTTTTTTGTTGTTTGTTTGTTTGTTTGAGACAGAGTCTCACTATGTTGCCCTTGGTAGTGTTATGGCGTCACAGGTCACAGCAACCTCCAAACTCTTAGGCTTAAGCAATTCTTTTGCCTCAGCCTCCCAAGTAGCTGGGACTACAAGTACCCACCACAATGCCCAGCTATTTGTTGTTGTTGTTGTTGTTGTTTCAATTGTTTAGCTGGCCCACGCTGGGCTTGAACTCACCACCTTCAGTGCATTGTATGTGGCTGGCTCCATAATCACTGTGCTACAGGTGCCAAGCCTAGACTTTTAGTTTTATGAGAAAAATAAGCTCCTATTTGTTTAATCACTGAGGTTTGGATTTCTATTACTTACAGATGACAGCTGTGCCAATGACACAAACATAGTGCTCACAGAGTAGTACAATTAAATGTTGCAAATGCTCTCATAAAAGGCTCTGAGACATGAGGGATAATAAAAGAGGGCTTAGCCTGTTTTTCTTATGGACTTTTGCTCTCATTTTGGTAAAAATGAAAGTCGTATGAGCCAACAGCTGTAGCACATGTGTATTAAGAAAGCACAGGTCCTGACAAATGTGGAACTAGGATCAAATCACAATGTGGCCACACCCTGGCATGAAGTCTTATATCAACATCATGACACTTTTGGAGGTTTGAATAGTGAATAACCCTTCTGGTAGCTTGAAATGTACATGATTTTCAGTGTTTTCAAGCCGTAATGCCCATACTCTGGTTCTGGAATTCTAAAGATGTGCCATATTACATTTTGCCCTTTTATTCCCCTTCAGGATTGCTTACCAGATTCTAGTCTGATATTCATTTCTCCAATATTTTGAAATCCCTTGTCAATCACAGAAGGGAAACACCAAATTATTTTTTAGAACCAAAAGTTATACGTGTCTCTGGTTCAAAATAGTTAATTTTCAGAGTTTTTATAATAATAAAATCAAGAGTTTATGTGAACTTGCCATGCTGTGAATAGCAAGCGAATTTCTTCAAACAGGCTTCGATTTAAGACCAAAAGACATATCCGTCTTCTACAAATAAAACACACTTAAAAATAAACAAGTGAAAAATGAAAGCTGATTACTAATTTTGTCATGTTAGTAATAATGTCACTGTTAGTAATTATTGCTAATCTTTAACTGGCTGTGTATGCTTTGTTCATATGATTCCACATCCCTTGCTGTCACAAATATTTCATCATACATTCAAAGCCAGGTCACAAGCAAGTAATAGTAAACATCAGATGACACATTAAGAAGGCACATGACAATTTTCAGCATAAATTCTATAGCAAAGCTCAATTAACATCTTAGAGCCGCTTTAAAGAAATGACATTCAGAGAGAAATGTGAGGCTACAATTAGCACAGACATATTAAGTAGCAGCCCATTCTCACTGGAAAAGGCAGAGAACAGCAACTGCAGTTCTTTTCCACCTTTCTGCATACTATCCACTCTCTTATGCATGAGGCTTTTACTGCAAACATATAAAGAGACCATACTTGATGCACTGAAGAGACTGAATTATCTCCTTGGGTAACAAATGTTATGTTCTTAGTCAAGCACTGATCCTTGGTAAAATTATCAACTTGTGAAGTCAGGTGAACTCTTTTTGTTTGTTTGTTTGTTTTCCTTTCTTTCCTTTGACCCAGTCCTCTCTAAGGATGTTCACAGAGTCCTCACCATGTCTCCACCTGAGAATCTGCCTTTTCTTTAATTCATTCTCAATCCAGCCCTCCCCATCAGAGCTTCATTCTCCTGGGTCTTGTCCCTGAATTACTGAGTGGTAGCATTCTGAGAAACAAATGTCCAAATGTCAATGACTGACTGCAGTCTTCTGTGGGTTTACTTCCCTACATAAAATGTGTACTCTTTGGCTGGAACTTTCAGAATCATACCTCCAAGTAATTGTTACTGTGAAAATTAAAAATTCCAAATACCCATTGTATACCATTAACAATTAGAGAATTAAAGTTAACATGATAACACAAAATATGAAACACATTCAAATAATTCTTCAGAAACATATAGTATTTATACATGGAAAACTTCTCATTATTATTGAAAATATAAAAATACACATGCCTGTATATATTGCAAAATTGTTGTTAATGGTGTTTTTTAAAATTTCCCCCCCAAAGAAAAAACAAAAACATAGGCTGCACCTTCCTTGGGATCATGGACAAAGTAGAAACCAATAAAAAAAAAATTCCAAATACTATCAGATGTCAATGGGGAGAAGTTTTTAGTATTTTAATTTAATTTATTGTATTTTTTATTTTAATTAATTAATTTATTTATTTAGTTACATAGTTAACTAAAATAAATTAATTAATTTATTTATTTAGTTACATAGTTAGAGGTTGCTGTGAACTATGACTCCATGGCACTTTACCCAGGGTGACAGCTTAGATCTCAAGCTGTCACCCTGGGTAAAGTGCCATGGAGTCATAGTTCACAGCAACCTCTAACTCGGGCACAAGTGATCCTCTTGCCTCAGTTTTTCTATTTTTGGTAGAGACAGAAGTCTTTTGCTCAGGCTGGTCTTGAATTCATGAGCTCAAGCAACCCACCCTTCAGCATCCCTGAGTCCTAGGATTACAGGCACGAGCCATCATACCTGGCTGGGGAGAGATTTTTAACCAGGGAGGTGTTTCTGGGCATTCCTCAAGTCATATCATATATATATTTTTTTAATTCACCTGCACATAAGGTTGACATAGCTCAGCAACAGTCTTCTTTAGCAGTCAAGAAACTAAAATGTTCAGAGGAAACGTTTCTTAAAAGCTTACCGGTAATGATACTGTTTAGTAGTACTCATTGCCATACTTATTTTCATGACTTTTTATAAAAAAAATTACAAGTTTTAATGATGTTTTTTCTTCCACCTGTGGGATAAAATCCTTGGCCAACTATATAAATTCTTATAGTACTCATTTATTTAAATAAAAATTGCTTAATGATGCACAATTTGTGGCTGAGTAAATTGATATGTAGTTTCTTTAACATTTTATTCTTCCTCTTGAATTCCTCAGCGCTTATTCATTTATTCAAAAAAAACATTTTTTAAGCATCTTCTGGTATGTGTTGGAAATTATGTAAAATCTTGATACAAAGAAAGGGAGATTGTCAGGTAGTAAATGAAATGCATGATGAAACAAAGTGTGGTTATGTCTCTGGTAGGGGGGTACATAGGGTATTTATATGGAAGTTCTGAAGCAGTAAGTTGGTCTTATGCAACCAGTAGTCTAAGAAGATGGAAGTGTACAGTGCTTCAAAAGGGCAAGTGGCTAAGGGCGTATGGTGTAACAGAAAGAGTGCAACTGGGTTTTGAAATGAGACAGACTTATATAACTTCTTTGAGTCTTTAGTCTCCTCAGATGTACAGTAGAGTTAATAAATCCCACATGACAGTTTTTTTTAAATGAAAATTTCAAGTAATTACAAAAGAGATTATTAATTCAGACTTTTCATTCTTTTCAAACAAATACCACAAAAGCAAGCCCTGTAGTTTTGTTCGAGGAAATGTACTGAGGTCCGAGCTTTTTATTTACTTATTATTTTGAAATAGAGTCTCACTCTGTTGCCCTCAGTAGAGTGTCATGTTGTCATAGCTCATGGGAAGCTCAAACTCTTAGGCTCAAGGACTACAGGTGACTGTCACAACACCCGGCTATCTTTAGAAACGAGGTCCCACTCTGGCTCAGGCTGGTCTCAAACCTGTGAGTTCAGGCAATCCACCTGCCTCAGCCTCCCAGAGTGCTAGGATTATAGGCATGAGCCACCACACCTGGCTTAGGTCCCAGCTTTTTGCCCCTACTTTCTTTCTGGTAAGATTATAATTATATTAAAAATGAATTTTTTTACTTTCTGAATTTTGTATCATTTTATCATTTTATTTTATTTCAGGTAAATATGAGGGGACATACAATTAGGTTACCTACATTACTTTTTTAATGTTAAAGTCTGCTTTATAGTTGTGTCCTTCACTCAGAAAATGTGCCACATATTCATGCAATGTAGCCTTGGCTGGGACTTTCCCCAACCCCTGCTCTCCATTTGAACTTAATTTAGTTTTTCTCTCATGTGAAAATTTATTTGTTAATCCTCTAGATTCATATTGGAACTAAGTATATGTGATGCTTATTTTTTTCATTCTTGTGATACTTTTCTCAGGAGAATATACTTCAAATCCATCCAAGCTGTTATAAAAGATAAAAAATCTCTGTCTTTTTATAGCCTAATATTACTCCAGCATATATGTATGCTAAAATTTATTAATTCATTAATGTGTTAAAGGCTACTTGGGTTGTTTTCACATATTCTTGATTGTGAATTGTGTGAAAATCTTACACTCTTAGTCTAGGGAGGTAGGAGGAAAGGAATGATAGGGAGAGAAGTTACTGAAAAATATTTAAGGTAGATAGAAAAGTGAGTGTTTACTTGTTCTAATAGTAGGGAAAATGAAAGTAATTTAAATTTTATCTTCTGGAGAGATCCTAGATGTTCTTCCCTTCAAGCTAGAGTCGGGTTGGGTCAGGTCAGGTTAGCTCCTGGGCGTTTGGCTACTTACCTCTTCTGTCAAATGGAAAAGATCAGAAATAAAGGTCAAAAACTTGAAAAAAAAATTTTCTTCTTCTATATGAATAAATCATGTTCCAGAAATTACAAAATATCTATAAAAATATTTTATGCTACAGATTTGAGAGATAACCCTTATTCATTGAAGACCCAATTCTTTATGGTATATAAAAAATTATATGGTATATAAATAAATTCTTTATGGTATATAAAGATAATTCCAGATTCATCTAGGAATGTTGTAAACATAATAGGTATACATTGTTGCATGCAAAGGTTATCAATTGAAAAGTTATTTCTATTTGCAACATATATATGTGTACATAGATGTGTGTGTATACACACACAAATTCACACATACAGTATTCCCTCAGTGTCTGCAAAGGATGGATTCCAGCATTGCCCTAGGATATCAAAGTTCATTGTGTTCAAGTCCTGCAGCGATCCCTGCATATACAAAAAATTGTTGGGCCTCTAGTGGACCCCCAACCTGGAACAGTGGTCATCAAGGAAGATGGCACTGAGGAAATCATGAAACTTACACCAAAGGTAATACATAAAAGCAGAAGCCTTTAAGGACATACAATGATTCATGTTCCTGGTGGCAGCATGAAAACAATTCAACAACCTGTCCTGCTTCTCAGAATTGTTTTATTGGGTACATAACAGAGTACACATCCAAGAATGCACAGCACTCAGTAGTTAGCCATCAAGGTTAAGAATGAGAAAGAATAGTCCCAGCTACTCGGGAGGCTGAGGCAAGAGAATCGCCTAAACCCAGGAGTTGGAGGTTGCTGTGAGCTGTGACACCACAGCACTCTACCAAGGGCAATAAAGTGAGACTCTATCTCTAAAAAAAAAAAAAAAAAGAATGAGAAAGAGGATATTAAAGGCCCTAGGAAGGCTGAGTAAAGAGTAAGCAAGGACATAGGGTAATGGGACATATGAGGTGGCCAAATAATGGTGCAAGCAAAAAAAGCAGGTCTCAGCTGCCTGTCCTGCTGATTTCCCAATGCAAGGATAGACACAAAGACATTCCCCTGACTGGGCACTTTTACCCTTAATTGGAAGGTTGGTGAGAAATTCAGTCTGTTTGCCTCCCACACCTATAAAAAGGTTTTGCATCACTCAAATACTGTATTTTTGTTTCCTGGTTGGTTTTGCTTGCATGCATAATCCATTGATATGAAGAGCTACCTCAACTACATGTATTGAAAAAACTCATATATATATATATATATGTATATTTGTATGTGGTCTGTATATGCTACTCACATGGTTACAGAAAAAAGATGTTAGCAAAAAATTCTAAGTTTATATTAGGGATTAAATTAATTTAAGGGGAAATTATTAGACCTATTAAGAACTATGTATCAAGTTAGAGGCTCAGAATACTGAGAAGCTAGTTAGTGTATCTCTGCAAATAAAGAGATAATTGCCTTGCTCTGGGCTGAGGTTCTGACCCTTGGGAAATTGTTCAGGTCCTGTCTATATGTACACATAATAGCATTGGTTATAGTTTCTAGCAAACCAGCCTCTAGGACTTCTTTTGTCTTAGAGTTTTACCTGCCTACATATCCAGGGAGCTGCTCATACATTACTGGCCTCTCTAGATTATACCTTTTATATTCAACAGCAAATGAGCTGGTAGAGTTGATCAAATAACCCTGAGCTTCCCCTTCCTATGTGTCTGTGATTCTCTAGGTCAAATAGATGGGAAAGAGAGAGGGATAGTAAAACACTTGCTTACTCCATTTTGTCCTGCTGTAACAAAATGAAACAGGCTGGGTAATTTATAATCAACTCCAATGTATTTCTGACATGTCTGGAAGCTGAGAAGTTTGGAAAGAGGAAGAGAGAGAGAGAGAGGCTAAAAGTGCTTTTATATAACAATCTCCCTCCCATAATTATGGTATCAATCATAAGAGTCAAGCCTTTCTGGCCTAATCACAACTTACAGGTCCCACCTCTTAATACTGTGAAAATGGTAACTAAATTTGAAAATGAGTTTGGAAGGGGATAAACATTCAAACCAAAATGTTCTTCCCTTGGATTTCCAAAATTCACATCTTTCTCACATATAAAGCACATTCATTCCATCCGGTAGCCCCCAAATACTTAACTCATTTCAGCCCCAAATCATGAGTCCAAAGTCCAGAGTTTTATCTAAATCAGACATGAATAAGATGCCAAGGTTTGATTCATCAGGAGGCAAATTTCTTCCAGCTATTAACCCTGTGAAATCAAATAAGTTGTTGACTTCAAAATACAATTTGTAGGGCAGGCACAGAATAGACATGCCCAAGCTAAAAAGAAGAAATAGGCAAGGAAAAAAATATATACTAAGTTAGTCTAAACCCCCTAAAGGCAAAGAAACTATATTCCAAGGCTTGAGAATAATCTTCTTTAGCTCCATATCCTGCCACATAGGTGGGGATAGGCTCCCCAAAGCTCCAAGCAAATCTGTATCCAATGGCTTTGTGGAACATATCTCACATAGAGATATGTTCTTATTATGTTGGAGTCTAGTGCCTGCTGCTCTCCCATCCCGGCATTGTATTCTGATAGCCCTATAGGTTTATAATTCCAGGGGTGGCCCTCTACTCATGGCTCCACTATGCCTAGTAGAAACACTTTGTGTCAACTCTGACCCCACAGATCCACTGGGCACTGCCCTAGTGGGTAACATTTGTGGAGGCCTCCTCCTCTACCAGTAGACTCCACTTGGATTTCTAGGTTGTTTGCAACATCCTGTGAAATACAGATAAAGAAGGCTATGCCCTCATAGCTCTTGTATTTAGGGTAACACAAAATTAACACCATGTGGACACTGACAAAATTTACACCTGTGCTTCCCCAAATGGTGTTTTGAACCACACCTGGGTCTGCTTGAGCCACAAATGGTGTAAGAGAGGAATTCTGGGTAACAATGCAGAGACTTGAAACAGCCCTGAGCAGCCAGATTCTAGGTTGAGTGTGCCCTATTTCCTTCCTTGGCACACTGGGCCTGTCAAAGCAGGTGTGGCAACGGTAATCTCCAAAGAGTCTTGGGGGTTATTCTCCCCTTGTCCTGATGAAAGACATTTATCTTCCTTTTATTAATAACCTATTTATCAAATGGTTGCTTAGCCACACTCTTGGTTTTCTTTCCTGAAAATGCTTTTATTCTCTGTCACACATCCAGGCTCAGAAAACTTTAAATCCCTAAATTCTGTTTCCTTTTTAATTATAAATTCTTCTTTAAATTATTTTTTGGCCAGGTACGGTGGCTCACACCTGTAATCCTAGCATTAGGGAGGCTGAGGTGGGTGGATTGCTTGAGGTCAGGAGTTTGAGACCAGTCTGACCAGGAGTGAGACCTCATATCCACTAAAAATAGAAAACCTAGCCGGGGGTTATGGTGAGTGCCTGTAGTCTAAGCTACTTAGGAGGCTAAAGCAAGAAGGTTTTTTAGATTACAATTAGGTTATAGCTTTCATATCAAAGCTATAAATTAGTTTCATAATGGGACTGAGTACATTGGATACTTTTTCTTCCATTCTTGAGATACATTGGGGGGAGGAGGGTAAATGGGTGGGGGGGGAGTGATTGCTGGGATCACCACTATGGTTTATCTTACAAGGGTACAAGTGACTCTTTCTAAAAGTAGAATATAAAAGTCTTAACACAATAACTACAAAAATGACATGAAGGCTATGTTAACCAGTTTGGTGAAAATATTTCAAATTGTATATGAAAACACAACACTGTACCCCATGATTGCATTAATGTACACAGCTATGATTTAATTAAAAAAAAAAAGATTTCTTCAGCCCAAGAGTTTAAGGTTGCTGTGACCCATGGTATTCTACTGAGGGCCACAAAGTGAGACTTTGTCTCAAAAATGTAGATGTATTTCTTTCTTCTTACATTTTGTTATATGCAATTAAAAGAAAACTATAGTGCTCTGAATGTTTTTCTGTTTAGGTATTTCTTTCCCCAGATACTCTAGTTTAATGATTGATCTTGGCATGAGCACAATTCTGCCAATCCATTTCACCACTTCATTTTCCAATATCTTATTCCTCATCTATGAAACATCTTTAGAATTTCCTTTACAGTTTGTATTTTACCAACATTCTGATCACAACCACTTAAGTTTAATACCTGTTTCAGATTTCCCTTACAGCACTTCTATTTTTCTGAGCCCTCACCAAAATCTCTCTTAGAGCTTTCTTCATGGCAGTACAAACCTTTTCTAGCTCTCACTTCAAAACTGCTCTAGCCTCTATCCTAAGCCACTTCCACATTTTCAGGAATTTGTTACAGCAGCAGCTCATTTCTCTGGTCCTGTTTTTGTGTCTTGGTCCATTTTGTGCTTCTATAGAAGAATACCACAGACTGGGTAGTTTATAATGAACGTAAATTTACTTCCTACATGTGTTTGGTCTGTAAAATCCGAGATCAAGGTGCCAATAGCATTTGAAGAGAGCCTTCTTGAGGCATCCTCACATAGTACAAGGCGATGAAAGGGAGAGGGGAAAGGGGAGGGGGTAGAGAGACAGAGAAAAAGAGAGAGAGAGAGAGAGAATGTACCAGTGCACATGCCTGTCCTAATCACCCTAATCACCTCTTAACAGTTTTCATTCTTAATACTATTACAATGGCAATTATTCTGGGGGGGGTTAGGTACTATATTTCATTTTACTAAGTTTTAACTGTGTACCTTGATGCATTTATAAGGTTCAGTGTACTGATTTGATATACAACAGGCAATGCTTACATTGAACTGATTAACACGAAAACAACTCAAGTGTAAGTTGACCCATGAATGGATTAACAAATTGTGGTACATGTGCATCATGGAATAGTATGCAATTAAATTTTAACATGACCTATAGGGTGTGCAAATGAGGAAGAAGCCTGGTGACTGCAAGGGCTTTTAGGCATTGTCAGTAAAATACTAAGTTGTTATTGATTTTAAGGTTTCCAACTCCTTTACAACATATAGACTTCCCAAATACAAAGAATACCAAAACAACGACAACAAAAAAACAACTAGAACTCAAAGTCTTTTGCACATTGATATGTACTCATATGTGCTAATAATATGAAAACTCAAACTCACCCACCCAAAAGAATGGGAGAACTATAGTTGAAGAAATATTTGTGGTCCTATCTTTCTAGAGCCACTGAAAAGTTTATGACAACATAGCTCAAAATATAGTTTTAGGAGAGTGATATCAACTAGAATCCAAGAGTTTAGAGGACTTGAGAGTTCACCATCCCAAACCCCACTCAGATTGTGACCTGAGATTATTCTCTTAACAATATGAAAACTCCTTTTTCTTAATCAACAGGGAGTGCCATTCCAGTTTTTTAAGACAATCCGCACTTCCTGTGTCAAAAAATGTTTTCATGGTCAGAATTTATGTTACAATACCCCAGAATTGTACTATATATAGTACAAGAGAATAGACTGTCATAATATATATATATACGTAATATATATCTTTCATAATGATATATATTTACATAATTATATGAATTCATTAAATAAATGTATATAGTTCTGACTTATATTATATATTTATAGAATGAATTATATTGAATATTATATATTTATATAATACATTTATATGATTATATATTTATATATAGCATATAATATATTACATATTAATATACATAATGTATGATATATAATATATTGTTTATGTTTAATATAAATTCATTACAGAATTATACATTAATATATAATTATATCTCTTACATATAATATACATATAAATTATATACCATGTAAATTATATTTAAAAGATATGATTATGTATATTTCTGTATAACATATAAACTTATGTAATGTATATATGAAATTGTACATATATGAATTGTACATATATAAAACTATATCTAAATATATAATTATATAATAATTAACTAAGTAAAATTGCATACTTAAATATATAATTATATTAAAGCTATATTAGACATAATTTTATGTATAAAATTATATATATTTTTATAAATTTTATTTATATAAACTATATGTATTTATGAAATATATACAGAATTATATTTTTATAAACATTATTCAGTATGTAGAACAGAATCGTTGTCAATTATTTTATGTATAAATATGTAATTATTATATCTATGTTATACAGATATAATTAATATATAATTATATAGAAATATTATATATAATTATACATTAATATATTAATATATAATTATATAATAAATCTATATTAAATATAAATATTGTATTATATGCTATATATAAATTATATATAAAATTATATAATATTATATAATATTCATAATATATTATTAAGATGTTAAATAATATATTCTTAATATTAATATATCATATATAATATTTAATATTATGTAATATTATCACATATATAGTTATATATTGTTAATATATATAAGATTATATGATATAACATTTATATATAATGATATTTAACTTTATATAATATATAAAATGTATTATATACTCCTAAATAATAATATTAAATAATATAACATTAAATCATAAATTAATACAAAAATTATATAGTATATATAAAATTATATATATTTTATACATATAATTATTTATTATATATTATTATATATACAATCGTATGTAGTACTGTATATAATACTTGTTTAAAATATAATTATGTATATTATTATATATTTATATATTTATATGATTGATATATTATATAATTATATGTAAAATGATATATAATTTCATATAACAACAATTTTATATATAATTATATATATTATATTACATATAATATATATTATGTATTTTATATATGATTATATATTATATATGAATGAATTATACATTATGTATAAATTTTATATGAATTATATAAATATTACAAGATAATTAATATAAAATACATTTTATATATGCTTATATATAACATATATTATATACTATGCATTATTTATACATAATATAAATATATTATATATAATATAAACAGTATAATTATATATAACATATATGTTATATATAAATACATGAAACTGTAACATAAAGGAGGATCATCCCTGAAGTTGCCTCAGCAGGACCTAGACTGCCAGAAATGAGAAAAGATTAGTGGGTTGATGATGGGGTGTCCTGGTGCATTGAAGACAACCTGCCAGCTCCACCTGCAGTGACAGCCTAAGAATTCTGGAATCCTGTGGCTTTGAAACTTCCAAAGGTGCCTATCTCACAAAGTGGTCTAAGTGTTCTTTCCTTATGTTGGTGAGGTTCAGGAAAGGACGAGGCAGACATGTTTAA
>CAUYQV010033087.1:0-20414 GCA_963574575.1 Galagoides demidoff | reverse complement strand
TGGTTTCAATTAGCATCTCCCTGATGATTAGTGACATTGAGGATTTTTTTCACATTTATTGGCCATTTGTCTTTCTTGAGAAACTTCTCAAGTTCATGTCTTTGTTTCTACTTTTTGATAGGGTTGTTTGTTTTTATTGATGATTTGCTTGAGTTCTTTGTGGATATCAGTCTTTTATCAGATGTATAGCATGTGAATATTGCTACTGTTCTGTTGATTGTCTATTTTCTCTGTTGTTTTTTCCCTGGATGTACAGAAGCTTTTTAGTTTAATCAAATTCCATGTGTTAGTTTTTGTTGTTGCTGTGATTGCCACTGGGGTCTTGGTCATAAATTCTTTGCCTAGGCTGATATCTAGAAGAGTATTTCCTACATTTTCCTCTAGAATTCTTGCTCTATTGTGCCATATATATAAGGCTTTTATCCACCTTGAATTAATTTTTGTGAGCAATAAGAGGTGATGTCAGTCCTGTTTCATTCTTCTGCGTGTGACTATCCCATTTTCCAAGTATCATTTATTGAATAGGACCTCCTTTCCCCAGTGTATGTTTTTTGTCTGCTTTGTTGAAAATCAGTTGGTGGTAGCTAGAGGGTTTCATTTCTGTGTTCTCTTTTCTATTCCATTGATTTGTGTCTCTACCTTTATACCAGTACCATGCTGTTTTAGTTTCTATAGCCTTGTAGTATAGCATAAAGTCAGGTGATGTGATGTCTCCAGATTTATTCTTTTTTCTTAAGATTGCTTTGGCTATTTGAGCTCTTTTCTAGTTCCATATGAAGCATAGAATTATTTTTTCTTAATCTGTGGAGTATGACTCTGGCAACTTGATGGAGATGGCACTGAATTTGTAAATCACTTTGGGTAGCATGGACATTTTAACAATGTTGATTCTACCTATCCATTAGCCTAATATGTTTTTCCATTTGTTTGTATCCTCTGTGATGTCTGTCCTCAGTGTTTTGTCATTCTCCTCATAGAGATCTTTTACCTCCTTGGTTAAGTATAATCCTAGGTGTTTTATTTTCTTTGTATCTATTGTGAATGGTATTGAGTCTTTGATTTGACTGTTGGCTTTTTAATCAAAACCATTCTAACTGGGTAAGGTGGTTTTGATTTGCATTTGCCTAATGATTAGTGACATTAAGCATTTTTTCATATGTTTATTACCCATATGTCTTTCTTCTTTTGAGAAGCTTCTGTTCAGGTTTTTGCCCATTTTTTAAGTTGTTTTTTTCTTGCTGGTATACTTGAGTTCCTTGTATATTCTGGTTATTTGCCTTTTATTGGATGTGTTGCTTGTGAATATTTTCTCCCCTTCTTTAGTTTGTCTGTTTGCTCTATTGATTGTTTCCTCATTTGTGCTAAAGATTTTTAGTTTAATCAAATTCCATTTATTAGTTTTTGTTGTTGCCATGATTGCCCTTTGAGTCTTAGTCATAAATTCTTTGCCTAGGCTGATATCTAGAAGAATTTTTCCCAGCTTTTCCTTTATAATTCTTAGGGTTTTATGCCTTAGATTTAAGTCTTTTATTCATCATGAATTAATTTTTATGAGTGGTGAGAGGTTTGGGTCCTGTTTCATTCTTCTGCATGTGGCTATCCAATTTACTGAATTGGGCTTCTTTTCCTTAGCGTACATTGTTTGCTTTGTAGATAAATGGTTTTATATTTGGGTTCTCTGTTCTGTTCCATTGGTCTATCTCTCTAGTTTTGTATCAGTACCTTGCTGTTTTGGTTATTAAAGTCTTATAGTATAGTTTGAAGTCTGGTAATGTAATGCCTCCAGATTTGTTTTTTTGTTTTTTTTTTGTTTGTTTGTTTAAGATTGCTTTGGGTATTTGGGCTCTTTTATGGTTCTAAACAAAGTGTAAACAGTTTTTTCTGTATCTGTGAAGTGTATAACTTGATGAAGATTGCTTTGGATTTGTAAATCACGTTGGGTAGTTTGGACATTTAACGATGTTGATTCTATAGGTCCATGATCATGACATATTTTTTCATTTTTTTGTATGTTCTGTGATTTCTTTCCTCAGAGTTTCATAGTTCTCTCTGCAAAAATCTTTCACCTCCTTGGTGCAGTATATTTCTAGGTATTTTACTTTCTTTGTAGCTCTTGAAGATGGCATTGACTGTTAGCTTGGCTTTTATTAGTATGTAGAAATAATACTGACGTATTTGCATTGATTTTGTATCCTGGGGCTGTGCTGAATTTATTTATCAATTCCAGAAACTCTTGGTGGAATCTTTGGGGTTTTCTAGATAACAAGATCATATCATCAGCAAAGAGCAATACTTTGACCTCCTCTTTCTCAACTTGGATGCCCTTAGTTTTCTTCTCTTACCTGATTGTTTTGGCTAGGACTTCCAGAATTATGTTGAATAGAGGTGGTGACAGTGGGCATCCTTGTCTTGTTCTTGTTCTTAGGGGGAATGCTTTCAATTTTTCCCCATTCAGTATGATGTTGGCTGTGGGTTTATCATGTGTGGCTTTTATAATTCTGAAATATATTCCTTCTATGTCTAGTTTGTTGAGGGCTTTTATCTTGAAAGGATGGTAGATTTTGCTAAATGCTTTCTGTGTTTATGGAGATGATCATACAGTTCCTATTTTTACTTTTGTTTATGTGGTAAAACACATTTATTGATTTACATGTGTTGAATCATCCTTGCATCCCTGGAATGAAGCCCTCTTGGTCTTGGTGGATTTTTATTTTTTTAATATTCTGTTGAATTTGGTTTGCTAGTGTTTTATTGAGGACTTTCACATCTATATTCACAAGGGATCTTTGTGTATAGTTTTGTTGTTGTCCTTGTCCTTCCCTGGCTTTGGTATCAGGGTGATACTAGCTTTGTAGCATGAGTTGAGTAGCATTCCCTTCTTCTCAGTATTATGGAATAATTTTTGTATTATAGGTCTGATAGAATTTGGCTGTTAATCCATCTGGCCCAGGGTTTTTTTGGGGTGGGGAGTGTTATTACTGTTTCCACTGTGTTCATTATTGGTGTTTTAAGGAGTTCTGTTTCTCCCTAGTTGAGTCTTGAGAGCAGGTTGTGTGTTTCCATGAACTTGTCCATTTCATTTATGTTTTGTTGTTTATGTGTGTAGAGGTTTATGTTGTGTTCATGGATGATGTTTTGTATTTAGTGCTAGTTGTCAGGTCACCTTTTTTATTTCTGATTGAGCTTATTTGGATCCTTTCTCTTCTGTTCATGGTTAATCTAGGAAGGGGTGTGTTAGTTTCATTTATTATTTCAAAGAACCAATTGGCTTTTTGTTAATCTTTTGTATTTTTTCCTCCAATTCATTAGTTCTGATATGATCCTTGTGATTTCTTTTCTTCTGCTAGTTTTGGGTTTGTTTTATTACTTCTTTGCTAGTTCCTTGAGGTGTGACATTAGGTTATTAATTTGTAATCTTTTTGATGTAGGCATTTAAGGATATGAATTTTCCCTGAGGAATGCTTTTGCTGTGTTCCCTTGATTTTCAGAGCTTGTGTCCCCTTTGTTGTTCAGTTCAAAGAATTTTTAACTTTTCTTCTTAATTTCATTCTTGATCCAATAATTGTTCAGTAGCAAGTTGTTTAATTTCTGTGACTTTGTATAGATTTGATTGTTTCTCTTGTAGTTGATTTCTAGTTTTATTCCGCTGTGGTCTGAGAAGGTACATGGTATGATTTCAATTTTTAAAATATGTTGAGATCTGTTTTGTGGCCTAAGATAGGATCAGTCATGGAGAATGTTAAAAGTGCTACTGTATATTTTGTTGTTTTAGGGTAGACTGTTCTGTAAATCTCTTTTAGGTCCATTTGACTTAGAGTTTAGTTTAAGTTTATTGTTTTTTTATTTTCTGCTTTGGTGATTTATTGAGCTATGATAGTGGGGTGTTGAGGTTCCCAGCAATTATGATGGTATTATTTACTTCTTTGCTTAGCTCTAGTAAAATTTGCTTTATATATCTAGGAGCTTCCTGTGTTGATTTATTTAATAATTTTTTAACTATTTAAACTATTTTAAATACTTAGTAGTTAATTTTAACTATTTAAAAAAATTTTTGTAGAGACAGCGGTCTTACCGTATTGCTCAGGCTGGTCTCAAACTCTTGGCCTCAAACAGTCCTCCCTGCTTGGCCTCCTACAAGGCTAGGATTACAGATTGGCATACACCTGACCCTTAGCTCCATCTTGTAGGTGAGAAAACTGAGGCTCAGAAGGGATAAATTCTCACAGTGGGATTGAGAGCCAGGGCTAGCTGCTCTGGGTACTTCTCTCCCTCCAGAGGAACCCAGTCCAAAGGCCATGAATGGTGCTATCCTGGCTTATCCCCAACTGTCACATTTAGAAATGTTTTTATGGAAAAATGAGCTTGAAGTTCACACTTGGGATTCCACTTAGGAGAGTTAAATGGCCTCTTTTTGTCATGTAATTGAGGGATGCCCATTCCATTAACCAAACGTGTATAGGTGTCATCACAGATTCAGATGTTTTCTCTAGGAGTAGGAGCATTCTTGTTCAGGGTTCAATGTCCCAAGGGACCCTTCTTTCTAGGCCCCCAGTGCGGTGGGGGTTGGGGGGTTCCTGCAGGCAGATGTGGAGATGTTGAGGGGTAGGACTGGGGATTCTCAGATGGATTGGGCCCTGTGTAACCATCCAGGACAGGTGGGTCTGGAGATGTTAAGAGTAGGACTGGGGGCTCTGAGATGGATGGGGCCCTGTGTAACCATCCAGGCCACTTCTTGGTTTTGTATTTGCTTCTTTTTAATCTCTTTCTTTTCTTCTGGGAACCTCAGGGAAGACCAGAGTGTCTTCCTATCCACCTTTTCCATATCTGTCTTCTGGTTAGTTTCTTTTACCTTCTCACCCCTTTAAGCTTCTCTGTCTGTGTTTCTGAGGGAAGGATATAGCTTATTTGAGCCTTTCCAGAGGTAGTTTCTGCTGTCAATTGCAAGTGCAAAAAGTTTCCTTTTATTTTTCTTGTGCCTAGTATATGGTAAATACACAATAAATATTTTTCGAACCAATGAATGAATGAGTATCTCATGTCTTTCTGACCCTATTGGGCTCCATTAGGTGAATCTTGAAAACATGGAATATTGAATTTGATTTATCTGTATTCTGTGGCAAGTCTAGACACTTACTTGACAGCTAGGGGAAAGATCAGACTGGAGCTCATAGGATGATGTTGGTGAGGAAATGGATTGTCCAGAGGCTGATGCAGAGCTGGTGAGGCCAAGGGGAGTGGGTGTCTGTCGGGTGTGGTGGGAGAGAAGGTGGACTTGGAGGCTGTGGTTGACAGATCTTGTAGCTGTGAGTGAATAATAGGCACATAATCTGGCTTACAGAAAAGAAGTCTGTTTATTGTCAGATAGCTGGGAGTCCTAAGGCTTTTCGTGACTTGTCTGATTGAATCTCCAGGGATGCAAATGGTGATTTCAGGACCCAAACTGGTTCTTTCTTTTGCAGGGCCCAGTGCAAAATTAAAATGTGGGAACCTTTATAAAAAATGTTATGAATTTTGGGGTGGCGCCCGTAGCTCAAAGGAGTAGGGCGCTGGCCTCATATACCAGAGGTGGTGGGTTCAAACTCAGCCCTGGCCAAAAACTGCCAAAAAAAAAATGTTATGAATTTCAGTACAGCAGAATATTAAATCAAGCACAAGGCCCTTTTAAGCACAGCACCAGATACAGCTGCACAGATGAGTCTGGTCAGGATCCTGTCTGTCTCAATAAGTCACAGCTCCCCGAGCTCCAGTTGTCTTCATTCTCAGATCGTCTTTCTGTATGTGACATCAGAATGACACAAATCTTTATTGTCCTGAGGCCTCATGATCTTAGAGGAAGACACAGTATTATACCTGTTTGCAGAGCTCTGGTGCAAGTCCCAGAGAGAACTCTGGTGGTTGATCGACCAAACTTGGTTCACGTTCCCTTCCTGAACCACTCATGTGGCCAGTAGTGAGGAGCATTCTGCTTAGCTAGGGTTGTGGGTACAGAGGTGAGCCCGCAAGACAGGGCCGGCTCACTTAGCTCTTAGGGACTGGTGGGTGGGAGGAGTGCATTTTGGAATGGGAAGAAGGTCCTTCAAAGAAGGGATGCTGGATGGATAGAAAATTGGATTGCTACAATCAGGGAAGTGGGAGATAAGAAAATTAGCTTCATTGTGTGGCCAGAAAAGGGGTATATACTATGACTGGACAAAGGTATAAACTGGGGAGGATGTGGTTCCTGACAGCAGGTAGGTTGAATTAGTATAGGAAAAAGGAAAAGGGGGATGGGATGGTACTCTAGGATGGGGGTTAATAGAAAGGAAGGAAGGGAAGCCCCGAGAACCTATTGGTTAGGATAGCTGCCCCTGGCTGTCATTCACACATGAAGGAGCCTAATGAGTTGGGGCCAGCCTGTAGTCAAGTCACGCTGGACCGTGTTTTAGGAGTTCTTGTAGTTAGTGAGGATGAGAATCGGGTAGCTTTCCTTCAATTTATTTCCTCTGGGATGCAGAAGAACTTTTGGAGTCATTTCTCTGCCACTCACTTTGTGATCTTGGACTGGTTATATAGTACAACTTCTATAAGGTGACCACCTAGGGGACTGTAACAACTGGTCAACATACAGAGGTGGTCAACATAAGGAACTAGGCCTACTGTACTGATATGTACGTGTGGTGCATGGCTCCTCAATGAGAATTAGGTCTTTTTAAGGAGATGGTCAGTGTAGGGAAGTGGTCAACTATGGAGTTTCTACTATATTACCTAAAACTAAGTGTTAGTTTTGCCATCTCTAAAATGGGGTCTTGATAATTCTCAAATACCTGCTACAGACTAGTAAGGTGCTAGTATAGATGTTTGAAATAGATGCTTTCGGCATAGTCACTGTTGCTATTACTAATATGTGGTTCAGGGGATTCAGGAAAGGAAAATCTTTGCTGTCCCACAGCCACACACTACGAGCTCCTCCAGAATATCTCTAGGCATGTGTACAGTGGGGAACTAGGCAGTCCTTTTGTGGTAGGCAGAGAATGGTCCCCTCAGAGGTACCAGGTCCTAATTCCTCAACTTGTGAATGATCCTTAAGAGAAAAAGACTTTGTGGAGTGATTATGGGAAGCATCTTGAGATGGGGATATTTTCCAGTATTATCTGGGTAGCCCTATGTGCCATCACGGGAGCTTTTATAAGAGAGAGAGAGACAGACTTGACATGTGCACAGAAGTGAATGTGATGTGAAGATGGGGGCAGAGACTGGAGTGCTGCAGCCACAAGCCAAAGAATGCTGGCAGGCACCTGCATGGCACATGAAAGATGCAAGGAACAGACTTCCCCCAGAGCATTCAGCGGGGCTGCGACTGTGCTGACATCTTTCCTCCCAGTAACACAGATTGCAGACTAGAGACCTTCAGAACTATGAGAAGATAAATTTCTATTTTAAGCCAACCAGTTTGTAGTAATTTGTAAAAACAGCCTCAGGAAAATAATAAACTCTTTGGATGTGGATCTTGGTTATTTGCTTCCATTCCTGTGTTTGCTAAGATATTGTACTTGGTAAACTTTTATGGTTTAAACTCTGGGGAGTCAGGCAAGACTGTTTCGGGATGGTGGTTGCCCATGTCATTTCAGCCACGCTGAGCTCCTCAAGAGCCACAGGAACCCTATGATCCAGGTTACACGGGGCAAGCCTTCGAACTCCCAGGTAGTGAGCAAATCATGTAGTTACTGTGTGAGATCATGTTACTTTATTGTGGTATTTCTGGATTGACTGAGATACACACCGATGATTTTTAAGTTTTGAAAGGACAGTAATCTATACCTAGTGGAAATTATTGGTTGAATATGAGTAACAAGCACGGGACCTATCCTTTCATCAATTCTGGTTGTTAGAGCTGTGAACAGCCTTCCAGTTTATCCCATCCTAGTGTGTGCACACTGTAGAAATCCACTCAGCACTGGGCCACAGTCTCACCTGAGAACTGGGTCAAATGCTGAGTGAGAGGGTTATTTACTCTGCTCATCCTTAATGGGAATACAATTAACCTTGTGGGGTTAAGAGTAAACAAAATGGTACTGGAATAGTTATGTCTTACCCTTGTTTGGGGGTAATAGTATACATAATTTCTCCTAGATTTTCTCCTTTTTTAATTTTTTCAGCATAGTATTTAATGCTTTTGTTTCACCATCAAACTTGGAATTCCAAAATGACAGCACCATTTGGGTCCAAGATTCAGACAATAAGATCATTCCAGAAAGATGGTGTTTGAACTCAGAGTGATGACAGTACAGTGTTGAAATATTGTTGTGGTTGAGTCCCTTGTTGGACTCTAAATTGATTATCTTCTCAGAAATCCATGTGAAAAGGTATTTGTTAGATGAGGGTATAATCATGACTCATAGATAGGAAATGAACAGGTGTCAGATTTTATTTGACGTATTAAATTGGGCACTGGTAAGATGTTATAACTTATTCGAAGGAATGCTGAAAAATGAGTTTATAAATAGATGCAAAATGGGTCTAATCACAGGGCAATTATCAATTGGATTTTACAGGCACAATGTCCGTTTTTACAGTCATGAATTATTTGCATTTGTATCAGTTTTCTACAACATACAGGGTTATAAATTGCTCCAAGGCATTGCAAGGCCAAGATAGCCTGGACGGTGATTTAGACTCCTTTAGGTCCATTTCAAAGTCTTTCACAGTTTCTCTGACAGATGGTAAATGCTTTTCTCTGACCTGTCTGTCAGATTCTACTTGGAATAGCACTATGGTAACGTGGGCAGGGGTAAGCCCGGGGATGGAGTGTGCCAGCCATGGAGGTGTCTAGGGAAAATACCTCCTTTTCTTTCAGTACTGGTATGTATTAGTCGCGTAGATTCTGAGGAACCAACTGTAGTGGTTGGGAAAAGAGTGTTTACTTTTAAAGGGCCAAAGGGTGCAGTGGCCAAGGGGTAAACTTGGGCTTCCACTGTGGCTCTGCCACTGCTGACTGGCCATATGTCTTCTCTGTGCCTTGGTTTCCTCCTGGGTAAAATGAGGATAATGGTGGTACCTACCTCGTAGGGTAGTAGGTAATGAAGTAAATTAACATCTGTGAGGCTATAGACTTAGTGCCTGGCACTGACCTAGCACTAGGTGGTTGTTGGCTATTATCATCAAGTAATTTCCAAGCAAGGATAATTGCAACCAAGTATAAGTCCTGCATCTCTGGGGAGGTGCCTGTAGCTGAAAGGAGTAGGGTGCTGGCCCCATATGCTGGAGGTGGTGGGTTCAAACCCAGGCCCAGTCAAAAACTGCAAAAAAAAAAGAAAAAAGTCCTGCATCTCACCATGTTGGGAGTTGCTTTATTGTTCCCATGATGTGCCGTTGATGGGGGACTCTGGCCAGTAAGTTCCCAGGCTCTCTTGTCTCCTGAATATTATCAGAGTCGCTGGGCTTTCTTTACTTCTAGAGTTCACATTTGATTTTTAAACTCTAACCTAGTGATGAATGTATCTATCAAATCATTAGAGACAAAGTATAAATTTTTTTTTTTTTTTTTTTTTAGTGTGATGTTACTATAAAGCACTCATTTAAAAATTCACTTAGAAGTTTCCTGGGTAGCGTCTCACAACTTCAGGTTGTTGGCTGAGTGTCATACTCTTTACTATTAAGCTGTTTACATGAAAACTGGTTTCAGGGAGTGACTGCACCTGGGCGAATAACCCCATTTTCATAAATTTGGGTGATTTTCATATACTTCTCAATGACCGATAAGCTGTTAAATAAGGAAATGTGTGTTGAGGGGAATGATGTGCAGATTACCTAGTGTGATTCATACATAGCACAGCCTTGCAAAGCAGCTGTGTGGAGAAATGTTACGTGTCCTTATAATTTTCATGACTCAGTTTGGTTTTATGAGTCTACCTGTCTGTGCAGCATTTTCATCTTGGTGGGAGACGATTTCCGTGAACTCAGCCTTGGGATGACACATAAAGGTGGATGTCAAAGTTTTCCGTGAAGAAATGACTCAGTGCTTTCCCTGCATAGGTTGTTGGGTGCTGTCCTTTCTCTAGAGAAACACGTGGCATTGGTTCTTAGTGGACCACCCATTTCTCACAGATCAACAGTTTATTTTCAAAGCTTGTTATAGGTAATTGCCCCCTGACTCAAAGTACAATCACACAGTTAATAAAGATAGCTGTAGCAAAATCTTGAAAGTGTGTTGACAAAATTTTGACTCGAGAAAAAGGAAGTGCCTGTTTTCTTTTGCTTGAATTTATTATTCATATCGCTTTTTATTTTATCTCACAGAATGTGTTACTAAAAGTTACTAAAGAATGGAAAATACAGTCTCCTGTTATTTTATCTTTCTCTTTGAATGAATATTTCCCCATGGGAGTACCTGTAGCTACCCAGGGTTCAAGTCAGTACATTTTTTAAAATGGATCTTAGGTGTTCGGAATGGGATTAATTATACTTTTTGGTTCATTACACGTTATGATTATTACTTTTAAATTAACTTTTATGATTCTAACAACGCGAACACCTTTTTCTTCAAGTAGTTGTATAATTCAGCCTTTCACTACATTTTGCCAAATAATCACCACCACCTAAACCGTCTAAATATTCTAGCTTCTGGCAGGTTTGGAGAAGGTTGTAACATCACACATAGACTTTCATGATAAAAATAAAGGTTTGGGATCGGAGGATGAAGTCATTGGCTTCTTTGACTTTTTGTTGTTGCACAACTTTGGAGTTAAGTGATACAGCGATGCTCGGGTAAGCGAGGTGGGGGAAGGTTTCAGTGAGCTGTTTTCAGTTGCTGTAACATGACAGGACATGCTGGTCACCTTCAGCGGGCAGCCTCACAGCGGGAAAAGGCTGGCATTCGAGTCTTATTTGGAAATGACCTAGGAAGTCAGCCATCTAGCTACTCAGGGTGGAGTAGCCCCACCCAAGAGTCCTACTGGTACCCCTGCCACAGGCCACTTAGCCAGGAGTTCAATCTTTCTAGGGACAAGAAACTCACTCCCTTATGATGACCAACCTCCCCCTCCTTTTTTTCCACACACAACTTTTCTTGTGAAAAATAAAATTGGTTTTGTTGAACTAAAATGTGATTCCTTAAAACTTCTACTCATTTGCTAGTATGATTGATCTCTACTGAACAGATGACAAAAAGAGTCCTCACCCTCGTGGGGGATTCCTTAGAGTATTGGTAAAGGCAGGATGGTTGTGTCATTGCTGACCTTGGGTTCTTTCCCCGTGCTTCCCCCAGTAGATCTTACAGTGTCTGCTCAGCTCAGCAAGTATTTGTTGGGGAAGTGTTACATACAAACACTATCCTCCATGTTTGCTAGGGTGGGAGATGTGGGAGCACAAAGATGACTGGTCTCTGCCGTCTGGCAGTATGTGCTGGTGTGAAATGCGTGGGGAAAGCACCCGAGAGGGAAGTCAGGCGTCACAGCAGAGAGATCAGTGTCAAACTCACACAGAGCTCCGGCATCGGGATGGAATAGTGATAGGCAGGTGGGATATTTTTGCAGGTTGAGACTAGGAGAGAGAAGGGCATTCTGGGCAGAGACGAGTGGGGATAAAAGCTCAGGGATGGGAAACAAGTTGTGTCCTAAAGGCAGGGAGTATTTTATTTAGTATTTTATAAGGTGCTTGTAGAGAAAAAGCGAAGGTGGGAAGGATGAAGTGGTTGGCTGAGCCCAGAGCTCAGACAGGCTCGCTTTTCCTGCCTCGGTTGTCTGTCTGGTGGCGCTGTGATGCTCTGTAAGAGCACAGACCTGGACCGGAGTCCAGGTATTGCCATGGAGCCTTGGCGTCCTCATCTGAAAATGGAGATGTGTGCGCATAAGAAGGATCCCAGGACAGGTAAAGGAAGAGTCCAGCACCCTGCGGTGCATGGCAGAGTTTTGATTCAGTGACCCTGGTCAGTGAATTTGGTAGGTTTAGCAATGCTGGGGAGCCATGAGCGTGTAGGTCTGCAGAGTGGGCAGGGGAACCCGTGGGAAGACCACAGCAGAGACCAAAGGTGGCTCTTCCAGGTAACACAGGATGAAGTGAATGACACTGCTGGCCTCAGGGAACCAGGAGCTGATAATGACCAAGGAGGTGGAGTCCGCAGAACTGGAAGCAGAGTTCAGGTGCTGGGCAGGAGGGAAAGGAGCAGGGGGGTCACTTCACATTTTTATGGGTGGATGAGGATTGAGTGAGATAGGTGATGCTGGTCATGCCAAGGTGGAGGTGCTGGTAGGCCTCTGGTGGAGAGCCCACAGCAGCTGGATGCAGAGAGATGGGGCCTTTGGAGTGAGGCGCCAGAGTGGGAATACGCAGCATAAGGAGTGTGGCTGGATCCAAGGAATGTGCTGGGAACACAGGTATGAGCAGGCCAGGGAGATCCTGGATCACGTGGAGCCTGCAGTCCAGCTCAGGTGTGTGGGAAAGAGCCAGAACCAAACCAGGCTCCTGTAAAGCCAAGAAACGAATGAATTCAGGAGGCGCAGTGGAAGGGGAGTTGGGAGACAGCCTGACAAATGGTTCCCGGATCTTAGAGTTCTTGGGAAAAAGCCCCAGAACAGTCTTCACGTTGTTTTCTCCCTGTCCTCCTTGCTGTCCCATATACACAAATTCACTCCAAACACCATCTATTATTTAGGCCTGTGAGTTGTTGCCTTAGAAAAACCCTCAGGAAATCCTCCACTCTCCCAGAGAATGTGCCTATATTTAGAAGATTTTTAGAGAAAGCCTATTGTTAAATTTTAGTTTACTGGGTAATCTCTAGGATACTGCAGAGCAGTGGTTCTCAACCTGTGGGCCACGACCCACAGGAACTGTGTTTAAGGCTCACGGCATGAGGAAGGTTGAGAACCACTGCTGTAGAGTGTCACCCGCAGGTTGGCTGTATAGAGCGGGCTTTTCTGTTCAGGGCCACAGAAGGAAGCTTGGATGCAGTGTGGTGTGGCTTCCTCCTGATGTGGTAACTGAGGCCCAAAACATTGGGACTGGCTCAGGGTCACGCAGCTCATAGAGGCAGAGCCTGTGGCTTGACGGCGGGTATTCCTGCTACTTGAAGTGACCCATTGATCCTGGGCTAGGCCCTCTGGGCTCATTCACAAGTGGGTGATCCAGACAAAGAGGGGACTTCAAAAAGGAGAGAAAGAGAAGATAGAGAGAGAGCATGCGTGTGTTGGGGATTATTCAGGGACCTTCCATCAACAGAGCTTGATTGTAGGAAGGAGTGATTATCGTGATTCCCTTGTAATTGTTAGCAGAACTTTCTAACAAGTGTCCTATGGAGGAAGGGGCTAAATCATGGAGGGTGAAACTTGACATCAGAAGTCTTTCAGTAGACCCTGAATGTCGTCTGCTTGAGTTAACGATGGTTAACATTCATTGAGGACTAATGGTGTACCTGGCACGGGAAGGGTGTTCTCTATGGATTATGTCTTGCATTATTTTTATTATATTATTATGCTCATTTTACAGATCAGAAAACTGACACAGGAGAGGTTAAGCTTCCTGCTGAAGGTGACATAGCCCCTGTGTGGTAGCGCCAGGATCAGGCCCATCCACTAGATGCCAGAGCCCACATGGTCAAGGTTCTCAACCTTGCTGCATGTTAGAATCTCATGGGAAATTGTTAAAAATTCCAATTCTCAGGCTGAACCCCAAACCAGTTGGATCAGACTTGCGGAGGGTGGGACCTCACCTTGGCAGTTTTTTGAAGCTCTTCATATGACTCCAACTCACAGCAAGACTGAATGAGGACCCCTGAGTACACTGGACATGTGGGAGGGGCGTTGCTTCTCAAACTCACGTGCAGTCTCCTGGGGGCGTGTGCAAGTGCAGAGTCTGACCCTGGGTGGGAGCCTACATTTCTCACGAGTGTCTCGGAGATACTGTGCTCCCATCTTTGGGATTCCTGTCTTACTTGCAGGATGATCATTGAGGTCCCTTCCTCTAAGATTTACGGCTCCATGCTACCACATCTGGCTTATTTTTCTTTATTTTGTAGAGCCAGCGTCTTGCTCTTACCCTGACTAGTCTTGAATTCCTGCCTCAAGCAGTCCTCGGAGTGCTAGGATTATAGGTGTCAGCCACCAGGACTGGCCTTAATTTAGTTTTTGTATATGGTAAGAGATAGGGTCTAGTTTCATTCTTCTGCATATAGATATCCAGTTTCCCCCGCATCATTTATTGAAGAAACTGTCCTTTCCCCACTATATGTTGTTGGCAGCTTTGTTGAAGATGAGTTTACTACAGATGTGTGGATTCATTTCTGGGTTCTCTATTCCGCATCATTTATTGAAGAAACTGTCCTTTCCCCACTATATGTTCTTGGCAGCTTTGTTGAAGATGAGTTTACTACAGATGTGTGGATTCATTTCTGGGTTCTCTATTCTGTTCCACTGGTCTTTATTTTTATGCCTGTACCATGCTGTTTTGGCTGCAACAGTGCTGTAGTATAATTTGAAGTCAGGCAAATGATTCTTCCCATTCTTTTTGCTTTGGATGGCTTTGACTGTCCTGGGTCTTTTGTGGGTTCCATATAAATTGTAAGGTTAATTTTTATCTCCTCCCTTTCCTTCCCTTCCTGTCCCTGCCCGTCCTTTCCCATTCTTTCTTTCTTTCTTTTTTTGAGACAGTCTGAAGCTTGTCGCCCTAGGTAGAGCACTGTGGCATCATAGCTCATAGCAACCTCCAACTTCTGGACTCAAGCAATCCTCTTGCCTCACTGTTTCTATTTTTAGTAGAGATGGGGGTCTTGCTTTTGTTCAGGCTGGTCTTGAACTCCTGAGCTCAAGCAATCCACCCACCTCATCCTCCCAGAGTGCTGGGATTACAGGCATGAGCTACTATGCCCAGTCTATAGGATTAATTTAATCCTAAATTAATTGCGATGAATCCCACTTGATTATGATGAACAATCTTTTTAATGTATTGTTGGATTTGGTTTGTTGGTATTTTGCTGAGGATTTTTGCATCTGTGTTCTTCAGGGATACTGGCCTGTGGTTTCTTTTTTTGGGAGACAGAATCTCACTCAGTCACCCTGGGGTTGAGTGCCATGGTGTCATAGCTCACAGCAACCTCAAAGTCTTGGGCTCAAGCAGTCTTCTTGCCTCGGCCTCCCATGTAGCTGGGACTACAGGCACCTGCCACAATGCCCAGCTGTTTTTTACAGACAGGTTCTCACTCTGGCCCAGGCTGGTCTTCACCTCCTGAGCTTAAGCTATCTACCCACCTCAGGCTCCCAGAGTGTTGGGATTACAGGTGTGAGCTACTTCGTCCAGCCAGGCTGTAGTTTTCTTTTTTTATTGTGTCTTTGTCTAGTTTTGGTGTCTATGGGCCTCATAGAATGAGTCTGGGAGTATTTTCTCCTTGCTGTTTGGAATAGTTTAAATAGGAGTTATATTAGCTATTCTTCGAATGCTTGGTAGAATTCAGCAGTGAAACCTCTGGGTTCTGGGCTTTTCTTTGATGGGAGAATTTTTTTTATTGCTTCTGTCTTACTAATTGTTATTATTTGATTACTCCAGTTTTGAATTTCGTTCTGGCTCAGTCTTAGCAGACTGTATGTGTCTAGGGATTTATCCATTTCTTCTAGGTTTTCCCATTTATTGGTGCATAGTTGCCGATAGTAGTCTTTGGTGATCCTTTGGATTTCTGCTTTACCAGTTGAAGTGTCTCATTTTTCATCTGTGATATTATTGAGTCTTGGCTCTTTTTTTTCTCAGTCTGGCTCAAGCTAGGTCTATTTTGTTTATCTTTTGAAAAAACCAGCTTTTTGTTTCATTGATCTTTTGTTCATGTGGTTTCAATTTCGTTTATTTCTGCTTTGATCTTTATTATTTCTTCTACTAATTTTGCATTCAGTTAGCTCTTGTTTTTCTATTCTTTGAGATGCATCATTAGGTTCTTTATTTGAAACTTCTAAACTTTTTTGTTATAGGCACGTACAGCTGTAAAATTTCCTCTTCTTACTACTTTTGCTATATCCCATAGGCTCTGATTTGTTGTGTTTTCATTTTCATTTGTTTTGTGAAGGTTTTTGTGGGTTGTTGGTTTTTTCTTTTTTCTTTTGAGACAGGGTCTCATTCTATCACCCAGGCTACAGTGCTGTGGTCTCATCACAGATCACTGCAACCTCAAACTCTTGGGCTCAAATGATCTTGCTGCCTCAGCCTCCTAAGTAGTTGGAACTACAGGCTTGTGTCACCAGACCAGACCTGGCTAATTTTTTCTTTCTTTCTTTTTTTTTTTTTTTTAATAGAAATGTGGTCTTGCTCTTGCTCTGGCTAGTCTTGAACCCCGGGCCTCAAGAAGTCCTCCTGCCTGAGTCCCCTAGAATGCTGGCTTCCAGGCATGAGCCACTGTGCCCTGACAGTTTCAGTGCATATTTAATTTCCTTCTTCATTCCTTCATTGACTCACTGGTCATTCAGGAATATATTGTTTAATTCCCAATGTGTTTGTACATTTCCAGTATTTGTCTAGTTATTCATTTCTATTTATTCCATTGTGGTCAGAGAAAATACTTGGTAGGACTTTAGTTGTTTTCTTTTTTTCTCAATTTTTAAAGACTCGTTTTGTGGCTTAGCAGACGGTCTGTCCTTGAGAAGAATGTGTATTTTGCAGCTGCTGGATGAAATGTTCCTGGAGTATCTGTTAGATCCACTCTCTAGTGAAGATTAAATTCAAGTTTTCTTGGTTGGTTTTTTGTCTGGATAATCTGTCCAGTCCTGAAAGTGGAGTGTTAAGGTCTTTGCATTGGATCTGTCTCTCTCTTTAGCTCTGATAATATTTTCTTTATATATCTGGGGACTCCAGTGCTAGGCACACATATGTTTAGAATTGTATATCCTTTTTCAGAATTGACTCATTATATAATGACCTTCTTTGTCTCTTTTTACAGTTTTTGTCTTGAAATCTATTTTCTCTCATAGAAGTATTACCACTGCTGCTCTTTTTTTGATTTTCATTTGATAGGAATTTTTTTAACCCTTTGGTTTTAGTCTATCTGTATCTTTATAGCCAGAGTGGGTTTCTTGCTGACAGCATATAGTTGTTTTATTCATTCAGCCACCCTTTGTATTTTAACTAGAGAGTTTAGCCCATTCATGTTTAGTGCTATTGTTGCTAGGACTTACTACCGTCTTGTTGTTATTTCATTTCTGGTTGTTTTGGGGTCCTCTCTCTATGCCTTCCTGCTTGCCTTTGTAAAAAGTGCTTTTCTCTGGTGGTGTGCCTTAATTTCTTGCTTTTTATTTTTAGTGTATCTGTTGTATATTTTTTGATCTGAAGTTATTATGAAGGTCACAAAAAAATCTTATGGCTGATTATTTTAAACGTATAACGACTTTGCTTACAAATGAACAAACGAGAAATCTGGTAGAAATTCGACCCCTGAACTCTGTCTCTCCCCCTTTAACTTTTTGTTGTTTGCATCCATGGTCTCATCACAGATCACTGCAACTGATCTGTCTCTCTTTTTATACTGTCTCTCTCAAAAGTTGTGGTTATTTTTGGTAGGTTTATCCTTTAGTCTTCCTGCTCAGCATTTGCAGTCATAGAGTATTCTGTATTTGATTTGTTTACTTACTGTTACCCATGAGTCATATACTTTCACATGATTTCTTAGTGTTCACCAATGTCATTTTCTTTGGCTTGATGAACCCTTTTTAGCATTTCATGTAGGATAGGTCTGGTATTGGTGAAATCCCTCAACTTTTGTTTGTCTGGGAAAATCTTTATTTTTTCATCATGTGGAAAGGCTATTTTTGCAGGATACGGTTTTCTAGGGTTAAGACGTTTCCTTCAGCATTCTGAATATGCCCTGCTATGTCCTCCTGACTTGAGGATTTCCACTGAGAAGTCTGCTGCCAGCTGTATGAATGGCTCCTTTATATGCTGTTATTATTATTATTTTTTTCTTGCTTCCCTTAGGACCTTTTCTTCATCTGTCACCTTTGGGAGCTTGAGTATTACATGCCTGAGCTAGTCTCATTTGGGTTAAGTTTGCTTGGTGTTCTATGACCTTATATCTGAAGATTGATATCTGTCTCTAGATTTGGAAAGTTCTCTGTTGTTATTTCTTTGAGTAAACTTCTCCCGCAATCGCTCTCCTCCTTCAAGGCCAATAACTTTTAGATTTGTCCTTTCAAGGCTCTTTTCTAGATCATGTAGGTGTGATTCCTTCTTCTTCATTCTTTCTTCTTTTCTGACTGTATATTTTCAAATAGCCTGTCTCTTGGATTTTTTCTTCTGCTCAGTCAGTCTGCTGCTAAGGGGGTGATGCATTTCTCAGTGTGTCTGTTGATTTCTTCAGCTCTAGCATTTCTGTTTGATTTTTTAAATTATTTTAATCTCTTTGTTAAATCTCTCTGATGGGCTTCTGAGTTCCTTCTCTGTGTTGTCTTGAAGTTTACTGAGCTTCTTTAGGATAACTGTTGTGAATTCTGTGTCTGGAAGGTCATACATCTCTGTCACTCCAGGACTAGCCACTGGTAACTTATTTAGTTCATTTGGTGAGGTCATATCTTTCTGGGTGTTCTTGTAGCTTATGAGTATTTGTCAATGTCTGGGCATTGAAGACTTAGGTATTCATTTTAATTATTTGCTGTCTGGGCTTAATTGAATCCGTTCTTCTTGAGAAGGCTTTCCAGATAGTCAAAGGAAATTGCGTATTGTGATCTAAGTCTTTGGTGACTGTAGTCATAGCAGCCCTGGGGGGTGTCCCAAACCTGGTAATGCTGTGCCTCTTGAAGACTCCAAGTGGTGCCGCCTTGGTGAACTTGGGTGAGATATGGGGGAATTCCCTGGATTACCAGGCAATGTCTCTCACTTTCTTTACTCACTCTCTGCTGGGCTGGTGGAGTTAAGGGAGGACTGACCTGGGCACTCCCTTGTGGCCACCAGTGCCGGGTCACAACCTGAAGCCAGCCTAGTCTCACCCAGAGCCCTTCTGTGACTGTTGCCTGGATACCTCTGATATTTATTCAGAGCCCCAGGGCTCTCCAGTCAGCAGGTGGTGCATCCTGCCAAGATTGGGTCCCTCCCTCCAGGGCAGCAGGTTTCCTTTTGGCTCACGGTGAATGAAATGCTGTTCTGGGGACTTCAGGACTCTGCTTGGTGCTTTGCTTTTCTGAGGCCGAGCTGGTATCTGAGTTGCACCAGAGTCCTCTGAGCTTTTCCCTTTTCTTTGGTGAGGTGGGAGAGTCCCTGATCTGTGCTAACTATAATTGGGGAAGTGGGTGACATGGGGACTAGCTAGTATCTCACTGGGTCACACGCACCCCACGTCCACTGGCTCTGGGGCAGCACAGCCACAATAATTGACCAAAGACTGCAGCCTTTGTGGCCTCACTGCCTTATGAATTCAACTCAGGCCCCAGACTGCATTTGTCAGTTGGTGGTGGGGCTCGCCCAGAGCTGCGTTTCAGGGTGGAGGATTTCCCTCTGGTTGGGCTGCTCTAAATGCTCTCTCTATGGGGGCTGGCAGAATTTTGCTCTATACTACATTCCTCTGTGCCACGGCAGCCCTGAATTTCAGTGCGAAGTCTCACAGTCACTTCGCTGTCCCTCCCAGCACACGGCTTCTCTCTACAGCCAGCAAGTTGGTACTGCTGGGGAATGAGGGAGGGGTGGTGTAGGCAATGCAAGGCTCTTTCCTGCCCCCTTCAGTGTCTCTTTCCTTAATGTCAAAACTAGTTGGTCTGATTGTTCTTCTGAAGATAACTGATTGTGTGGATAGTTGTTGAATTAGGGGTTGGTGTGGAGGGATGATCCCTGGAGGTTTCTCTTTGGCCATCTCGCTCCCAAGACTTTCTCTGGGTTAGGATTTCAATATAAGAATTTCGTAGGGGGCACGATCATCTTGGTAGGGGCCCTAGAGACCATATCCCAGGAGAGCCAGGTCCTTATTCCTCTTTATGTTGTACTTGGCCATAGTGTATGGGAGAATGTCTTAGGCTTGCAGTGGTGGCATTTTATGAAATATTGAAGAGACCCCTTGACCCTGCTCAGAATTTCCCCACTCCTTACTCAGGAATTTCCCTTGCTTAACAGACCCTTGCACAGCACACTACCTGCTCGGAATTTTCCTTGCTTAAACAGACCAGTGACCCTACCCCCCTTGCTCAACTGCCCTTTCCCTGATCGGAATTTCCCTTATTCAAACAACCGACCCCCACACCCATCTGTTGCGGTTTTCAGCTTTAAAAGAAGCCTGTAACAGCCGTTCGGGGTCCTTCTTCCCGAGCGGCTGAGGGACCCTGACACGTCAGCAATAAATTCGCCTCTTGCATGTTGCATCGACTCGGGTCTCGTGAGTGATCTTTGGGGCGACTCTCCCCAGGGACCCCCGGTTAGGGTCCAACATTTGGGGGCTCGCCCGGGATAGAAGCCGCTCCCCCAAGACCACTCACCCCAGTCAGAGGTAAGTC
>CAUYQV010033086.1:0-23439 GCA_963574575.1 Galagoides demidoff | reverse complement strand
TGTCATTAAAGTATTTAATTTCTCCATCATAGATGAAACTCAGTTTAGCTGGATACAGGATCCTGGGTTGAAAGTTATTTTGTTTTAGGAGATTAAAAGTCGATGACCATCCTCTTCTAGCCTGAAAGGTTTCAGCTGAGCAATCTACAGTCATCTTAATACTCTTCCCCTTGTAGGTTATGGTTTTCTTACATTTGAATGCTTTCAGAATTTTCTCTTTCATCTTAACTTTGGTGAAGTTAATTATGATGTGTCTGGGGGATGTCTTATTTGGGTTGAGTCGTGCTGGGGTTCTGAAACTATATGCTATCTGAATTTCAGAATCTCTTGGCATGTCTGGAAAGTTCTCTTTCATAATTTCATGAAGAAGAGCCTCTGTGTTTTGTGAAGCAACTTCATCTCCTTCAGGGATTCCTATGAGGTGAATTAGTTTTCTTCAAATTATGCGAGAGTTCTCTGAGAGTGAGATCTGTTTTTGCTCTCCATTTCTTTTGATCTTTGCGCTCCTGGGCTTCTTCAAAAGTTTTGTCTTCAGCATCAGAGATCCTTTCTTCTGCCTGTTCCACTCAGTTACGGAGGGATTCCACTGTGTCTTTCAGATCCTTGAGGGCTACAACCTCTTGTCTCAGTGTTTCAAAATCTTTGATCATTTTATCTTTGAAATTGTTGAGTTTTTGAGACATCTTTTGAATAATTTCTTGAGATATCTTTTGCATAATTTCTTGAATGCCTAATTTATTCCTTTCTGCCATTCTGTTAATCTTATTTGCTATCCACATTCTGAACTCGATTTCTGACATCCTAGCCATTTGCTTGTGGATGGGGTCTTCAATTGTGTCTGCCCCATTTTCCCTTGGAGGAGTTGATCTACTCTGGTTATTCGAGTTGCCAGAGTTTTTCCGCTGATTCCACCCCATGCTGAGTTGACCTTGTTTGGAGGCTTTATCAGAACTATTCAGTTGGTGGCTTCTTCTCATTTCCCAGAGAGACAGGCAGAGTGTGTTGTTGTCTTCTCCCAATTCTTGGGTGCTGGGGCAACTGAGGTGCAGTGGAATGGTAGCAGCTGCACGGGAGTGTGCGTGGCTGGATTAGACCTCATTCAGCCTGCCAGGGCAACCCGGGGACAGGAGACCGGCAGCAGCTGGATCATTCCTAGTTTGGCCCCTCCGGGGCAACTGGTGGAACAGGGGAACTGTAGCAGCTAGATCAGTCCTAGTTCAGCACCCTGGAGCAGCCAGGGGATGGGGGAATGGCAGCGGTAGTGCAGGGTACACAAGAGACTGGATCAGTCCTAGTTCAGCCCCACCAGAGTAGCTGGGGGTGGGGAGTGCAGGACTCCTTCACCATGGCCCATTGGACACGTGCAGCACTAGCAAGCCTATCTGTGCCTTCCCAGCGTGGGAGCCTGGAGTGAGGAACTCCTCCACCTCTGTCCATGAGATGTACATGGCTCTAGCAAACAGTTCTGGGCCCACCTAGAGTGGTAGACCCCTCCACTGCCATCCACAGGGCGCACATGTTTCTAGCAAGCAGTTCTAGGCCCACTCAGCTTGGGAGCCTGGAGCAGGAAACTCCTCCCCTGGCCCCCATGTGGTGTACGTGTCTCTAGCAAGTTGTTTTGGGTCTACCTGGAATGGAGGACTCCTCTGCCACTGCCCGCAGGATGCCTGTGGCACTAGCAAGCAGTTTTGGGCCTGCCCAGAGCAGGAGCCTGGGGCAGGGATCTCCTCTACCGCCCATGAGGCACGCAACTCTAGAAAGCAGTTTTGGGCCTGCCCTGCTCTGTGAGGGCAAAGGGACCCACCTGGCAAATGGTTAGTCTGGGAAGGTTCATACCTCCTTCCCCACCTTGTCCCCAGTCACTCGTAATCCCCCAGGTCTGTGACCCTATTCACTCCAGTAGGCCACTGCTCCTGGGGTTTATGACTGGCAAAATCAGCCAGAAATCTGAGTTCGGCAGGGGGGCTTTGTGTGCTTAAATTAGGCTTCTGTCTGGCTAGATTTCTCTGCAAGTCTGAGGTTGCATTCAGCTCTGGGCAGCAGACAAATAGCAATTTACACTCAGGTGTCAATTCTAGCCTCTGCCTGCCCACTGCCTTTATCTCAGGTGTATTAGACCCTGAGGATTGGTGTTTTACTTATGAAAGTTCTCTTCGTTTTGCCTGTGGCTGCTGTCCGGAACCTCTGTTTGCCCAGAGAGACAGGGCTGGAATAGTGTCAGTTTGCAGCTCAGGATGCCACTGTTGCTGTATTGGCATCCCCTCAGCTGATTTTCTTCTCCTCACACCTATGCCACAGTCAGCACAGAATAGCACCAGCCCTTTCCCCCTCCACTTCTCTCAAGGAGATGCCCAAGAATACTGATTCCATAGGTAACAAACCTCCAGACCTCGGAGTGGGTGGGTGGGGACTCCTTGGAGTTCAATGTTGCAGGTGGGGAATATATACAGTTTTATACAGTTTTACAGTCTTATGCCTGGCAGGAGGGTGCCGTGGCATGCCAGTAGGGGTAGGAGGTCCAGTTTTTAGGGGGTGTCTCCCGTGATGTAGAGTGGGAGGAAGTTTGAACTTTGTTCACTTGTTTGCATGGAGTAAACTGCGAGCCCTTGTTGTGGGGGAGCGGACTCCCATCCACTTGGTGGTGGATTTTGTACCTTTTGGTTGTATTTTTGGGGTTGCAACTCACCTCAGGAAGGTTGAAATGCACTCTTCAATCTTCTCTCTTGGCTCCACTCCAAAGCATCAGCTCCCTTGCTAAACTTCTGTCCCTTAAGCTTCCTTCTGGACAGGAGCTTCTGCAAAAAGCTGGCTGCAGTCCGCCATCTTGGCTCCACCCCTGGGGTGAACTTTTCTTAGCTCTTTCATAACCATCTGGGTTCCTGTCTCCACGCCTTTGTAGGAGTAAGCCTTGTTTTACTGTATGGTGATTCCAAAGCACAGAAGTAGCGAGTCTGGGAATGTGGACATGCCAACAAGAAGCCTTGAAATCCTTCCTTTAGGTCAAAAGGTAACATCTTGACTTAATATTGCATGCTGATGTTTACAGGATCTATGGCAGGAACAAACCTTTATCCTTGAAATAGTGAAGGAGAAAGAAATGGCTCCTAGTTTTGCTGTCACACCTCAAACTGCAAAGATTATGGCTGTAGTTTGTCATGAATGCTTAGTTAAAAGATGGAAAAGGCATTAAATTTGTGGGCAGGAGATGTGAATAGAACCTGTTGGATGGCAGTTGGGTTGGGCATAGTGTGAAGTCTCAGATTTCCCGCTTCGGGTCTTGGGACATGTTCCTCAGGAAGGGGATGTTCAGTGCTCATGATAGCCAGGATTTGAAGTCACCTTTCCTAGGTGGATAAAGAAATGTGGTCTGTGTACACAATGGTCTACAATTTAGCCTTAAAAAAGAAGCAAATCCTGGCTTGGTGCCCATAGCTCAGTCACATTGCTGGCCACATGCACTGGGGCAGGCTGGTTCAGACCTGGCCACGGCCTGATAAACAACGACGACGACGACGACGACAACGACGACGACGACAACAACAACAACAACAACAAACAGGTGGGTGCCTGTAGTTCTAGCTACTGGGAGGCTGAAACAAAAGACTCACTTAAGCCCAAGAGTTTAAGGTTTCTCTGAGCTGTGATGCCATAGAAATCTACCTAGGGTGACAAAATAAGACTCTGTCTCAAAACACACACACACACAAAGAAGCAAATTCTGTCATTTGCAGGATGAGTGTGGAAGATATTATATGAAGTGAAATAATCCAGGCACAGAAGGACAAAAAACATACGATCTTACTCCTATCTAGACTCTCAAAATGTCCAACTTATAGCACCAGACAGCAGAATGGTGGTTTCCATGAACCTGGTGATGGTTTGGTAGATGTTGGCCAAAGGATACAAAGTTTCTTTTAGGGGGATAAATCCTAGGCACCTACTGCACAGCACAGTGATTGTTAATAGCAACCTATTATGGACTATAGATTTTAAGTGTTCTCATTGCAAAAATAGAAAAGGAAAAGTAAGTATGTGAGGAAATGCAGGTGTTAATGAGAGAGGATATCTGGGAAGGTTGAGGTCCAGGAGAACCAGTCTTTTCAAGGACATGCCAAGGATACACCTGCAGGGTCCTCTCCATGGTGACTCAGCTCTTAGGAATTTGTAGATTTAACTTCCTGCCATCTGGAAATTTCCACTTCTGTGAAATCCTGTAGTTCTGTGGGGGCTGGAATAGCATCTCCTGCTTGATTCATACTGACCAATGAGAAAGGTACCTGTGGGTTGGAATTTTTTGACTGGAGATAAAAATGGAAAAACCAAGCTGGTCAAGAAGTACAGCCATTTCAAATTCTTCCATGCCATTTTCTCTGCCAACTGAGATAAAGCCCTTCCTCTTATAAACATGGTGTTTGGGTGCTCTTTCTCTCCGTTGGGCCTCGTCTTCCTACAACATTAATTAGCTTGATTGAGCCACTTTACAATTTTTTTTTTGCAGTGTTGGCCAGGGCCAGGTTTGAACCTGATACCCCAGGTATATGGGGCTGGTGCCCTACTCCTTGGGCCACAGGCACCACCCTTACAATGTATTTTAAAACATCATGTGGTACACCATAAATATATAACATTGTTGGTCTGTAGCAGGAAACCAATGCAGACAGAAGACTCCAGGCACCAGTTGATTAGAGGAAGCGGGTTTATTCTGGCTGGGGGTTAACTCAGAACACCAGTGTGTCTCCAAAACCGAGCCTCCCGACTCAATCTCTTGTCTCTCTTTTATCCACTTTTCAGGGCGAGAATGCATGGGAGGGTCATAAAACAGAGAGACATGACATCATCCTCAAGGTCCTGGGCTCAAGGGGGAAGATCAGATTCACCCTTGTCCTTGAGACCGGTCGGACCACTTACCCTCAAAGGTGATAGAAGTCCAGGGAAGTTATTAGGTTACAATCTAGGCCCCTTGTATGCCAAGGAAGAAACATAACAGACAACAGAAATGCCTGTGGCTTGGCTGAGGCCGACACAGGGTGGCTAGGACAGATTCTTTTAGTTCTGCTCTTACTTTCTTGCTTCAGGTCAACTAAATTATTTTTAATTAGACAAAAGAATAATCTCAATATGGGTATCAGCGCCTCCTTGAGAGTAGGTATTATAAGCAAAACATGTAACTACAGTATAGTAAATAAATCTTCAGTCTAGATTATTCCTGTAGAACCTAATATACAAATTAATGAAAATCCTGGTAAACAGAAATTTAGGTGTACAATGACTTGTAAAAGTTTCCCTCCTTCTCTCATGAAAGCCAATTTCTGACCCAAAAAAACCATCCACTCTTCACATGTTTGTCTTTCAAATGCATTTAATAAAGACCAGCTTGGGAATAACAAAGTGACCCAGTTCAGAATAGGAAGGAGGATCCACACTGAAAGACAGGCTCATAAAGTCAGGACCCCTCAGGGTGAATCAGTGGCAAGGCCCACCCCACATGAATTGTCAGCCCCACCTCATCCTGTTCTCATCTGTGCATCAGCGTTTCCTCCTCAGCCCTTCCCCTCTCTGCCTCCCTGGTCAGCCTGTCTGCCCTCAGGGCCTCAGCCAGCCTTTGCCTGGCTTTCTTCACTTTCCTAGCCTGTCTCCGGATGTCTGCAGTGGTCACCGGCTGGTTGTAGGGGGGCAGTGAGAGATGAGCACCCACTCCTGGGCTTCTCTTCACTGAACTTGCAGATGAGACAGGAATGGGGCTGGGGTGGCTGTGCATACCCCTACCAACAGCTCCACTCAGGCATTCCTCTGGAATTCCTGGAGCAATTATTTTTAAGGTATTTGCAAAATCCATGGGACTTAAAATTTCCCCTTCACTGCTGCAGGCCTGAGGACCCTGCAATCTCCTGTACATGCAGAGTTGCTGGGGCTTCTCCAGGTTCTTGTCCCTTGGCCTGCATCTGACTGCATTGTCAGGATGGGACCTGATTCTAGTCACAGGCTTTGGGAAGATGCAGCTGGTCAGCCTAGTGGGCAGCTCAGACCTCAGAACACGTCTTTGATTGGTCTTGGCAATGAGGAGTTCTTGTTTCTTCTGCAAAGCTGGGGGTATCATATTTCTTTTCAGTGTCCCCTTTAAAGAGAAAACAAAATGTGAGATTTAAACACAATGGAGATGTAGAATATCACTATGGAAGATCAGCCTCTCTCCCAGGGGAAATGTGTCTCTGACTTCACTAGGCACTACAATCATCTGTGAAGTTGATTAAAACTCAGATTTCTGGAACTCAAGTAGGTCTGGGGAGGGGGCTAAGAATTTGCACATCTTGATATTCCCCTATGTTGCTGGTGCTAGTCCAGGCTCTGAACACTGAGACTAAATCCTGCGACTTCATACAGCTAATGGAGTCAAGGACAGAGAGCTCCAGGTCATTAGCCAGTGCCAAGGCCCAACCATAACCCTCCTGCACCTTCCCCTGAGGGCACTATTCTCTCCTCTTCTCTGTCACTGTTAGTGGCACACATGCCGCTGCCCCCAAACCCACCATGTCTGGGACACAGGGTCACAGATGTCCTTGCATCCCCAGACTCCAGATTTCTCTGTATCTCTTTTCATTGAGCTTTAGGACACAACCATCACCTTCTAGTTTCTGTAACTCCTTTACCCCTAGTCTCCAAAGACATCATGCTGAACTCCACCCTTAAACACTCACTTCCACACCCAGATCTCATCTTCACTTAAACTTCATTCATAAATAAAATCCTCAGAAACTCCTGGCTTCCTGTTGTATGTATTTCTAATAAATTCACTAACTACAACCATACAATAACAGAAACTTTAGATGGTAAAGTGCAGTAGCTGATTAATCACTGTTTAAAATAATCGTTTCTCCCCACTAATCCAATTATAAGTCTCTAGTCTCATTAATCTGTTTAAAATACAAACCCAATCAATGCACTCTTTAGTGTAAAACCTTCATTTCTGTACCTCCCATTTTATTTCTGTTGTCCTAGAATAATTATTAATACTCCCCCTTTAATTACCCAAGATGTCTCAGTTTGGAGGAAAAATTACTTGGTTCCCCTGGTTATAATAAGACAGGGAACTGGCAGGCCCTGCTGGATAAGGAGTCATAGATCCCTTACCAAGGTCGTACTCTGTTTGCAGAATTCCTGAATTCTTTCCTGCCCAAACCCAAGCATCCATTTGGTTTGTAGGCCATACCCCAATGCAGGCTGGATACTAGTAGGGGTTCACTATCTTGTGTCAGTAGGGCACCTACTACATGTCAAGGTGTGCATTAAAACTCAGGATAAAGCCACTGCATTCTTTATTCTGATCTTAGTGAGAAGAAAAACATAATAAAAAACTTAATGAATTTCTTACAGAATGTCAGCTATGATTACGTTCTCTGATGAACAAGGGAGAGAGAGAGAGAGAGATTGAGGAGGGGAGAGAAAAGACATTCATTTCAATTAACAATGATGGTGAGTTTAGGGAAGGCTGTGATCACACAATTCTAACCACAGTAAAATTTTTTTAAACAAACACATTCTAGTTAATGAATTTTCCAGAGAGGGGTATAATTTGAACAGTACAGGGTCAGATAATTCTACCTGTGACATTGTCGCTTTAAAAATAAAATCTGGCCTGTGATCCCAAGATAGCTTCAGATATAAAAAAACTAGAATTATCTTGAATATTACTCAACAAAATTTAGGACATAGGATAGAACTTTCCCTAAGATATCATCTTGTTTGAAGAACTACTATCTGCTAAATTTAAGAGGCTTTACAGAAAGAAAAGGGGCACAAATGGATACTCTTGCTATCACTATGGGTCCCATACTCACTAGAAATGTCTTGCTTGCAGAGGAGGTGGACACAGGTTCCTCCATGGCAGCTGAGTTTGTCCTAGCAACTCTAGTCCTGAGATGCAGACAGATGGCCTAAAGGTTGCTGGAATGTGTGGTAAACTTCCTCATCTCACTCATCTTTTATAGAGGAAAGGAGTGGATAATCCATTCAGTGGGAAATAGCTGGAGACATCCTGTCCTCTATCCACAAAGTTTGAAAGATTCTTAAATCTTTATAAAGAAACAATATGGGATTACAGACACTGTCAAATAGTGTTGAAAGAAAAGGCAATGTTTAATACATTTATGTGTGAGGGGATGGTATTTCTAGTTAACATCCACATTTTACATATGTTTCCTTTCCCCCCTACTGTTTCAACATCTTCAAACGCATCCTATGCAAATGGGAATGGAAATTTCTATGTACGGAAATTTTCACATAGTATTTATTTTAATAGGAAATATTAAGGACTGATTAAATGTTTATCAGTAAAAGAATGCCCAAAGAATTTATTCGCAATTTTACAGAATACATCACACAGCTATTCAAAAGAGATTAAAATTTTGTCCACTTACATTTCATGCAATTACCAGTAAATTTGGGGTTACTTCAATTGTCTTACTCTTTTCCTTGGGTTCGACTTAACTAATCAATTTTCTATTTGTCCTTTACTAACTTTGAATTATATATTATTTTATTGCTCTTTCTATAATCTTTTTTATTTTATTTTATTTTTATTAAATCATAGCTGTGTACATTAATGCAATCATGGGGTACAGTGTGGTGTTTCATATACAATTTGAAATGTTTTCATCAAACTGGTTAACATAGCCTTCATGTCATTTTTTTTTAGTTATTGTGTTAAGATGTTTATATTCTACTTTTAGAAAGATTCACTTGTACCCTTCTAAGATAAACCATAGAGGTGATCCCTCCAATCGCCCTCCCTTCACCCATCCACCCCCTCCCCTCCCCATATTCTTAGGCTATAATTAGGTTATAGCTTTCATACGAAAGCTATAAATTAGTTTCACAATAGGGCTGTGTACATTGGATACTTTTTCTTCCATTCTTGAGATACTTTTCTAAGAAGAACATTTTCCAGCTCCATCCATGTAAACATGAAGGAGGTAGTCTCCATCTTTCTTTATGGCTGCATAATATTCCATGGAATACATATACCACAATTTATTGATCCATTTGTGGATCGATGGGCATTTGGGCTTCTTCCATGACCTAGAAATTATGAATTGGGTTGCAATAAACATTCTGATACAAATATCTTTGTTGTAATGTGGTTTTTGGTCTTCTGGATATATACCCAATAAAGGAATTGCAGGATCAAATGGCAGGTCTATTTTTAGTTCTCTAAGTGTTCTCCAGATGTCTTTCCAAAAGGAATGTATTAGTTTGCATTCCCACCTCTTCAGATTGCATAAATCTTTTGCCTTTTTGGGGGCGGGGACAGAGTCTCACTATGTCACCCTTGGTAGAGTGCTGTGGCATTACAGCTCACAGCAACCTCAAACTCTTTGGCTCAAGCAATTCTCTTGCCTCAGCCTCCCAAATAGCTGGGACTACAGACCCCCACCACAATGCCTGGCTATTTTTAGAGAGGGGATCTTGCTCTTGCTCAGGCTGGTCTCAAACTCCTGAGCTCAAGCAATCCACCCACCTTGACCTCCCAGAGTGCTGGGATTATAGGCGTGAGCCACCCCCCAGGCCTCTCTATAACCTTGTCAGTTACCATCACCTACAAATCCATTACTATTTTGATTAAATTGTAAATCTCTTATATTATCTGAAACAAATAATTACTTTAATTCCTTCCTCCAATACTAATATCTTAGAACCCTTTTCTTTCTAGTTTTACCCTTCTTATCTTTTGCATTCATGTTGTCAATTATGTATATATTTTATTCTCTGTGAGACGTTTCTAGGATTGCTTCATAAAAACAGTCTTCATGAATGTCTATATTTTATTATTTCTGTTCCTCTTAATTCCTTCCTGCATTTTTAGTTTTCAATCTGGGATTATTTTCCTTTGGACCTCAGACATCACTGTCATGTTTTTTAGTAATTCAATGCTGCTAACAATAAAAGGTTTTCATTTACAGCTTTCTAAGGCATCTTTATTGGGGGGCAATATTCTTCCTGGGTCTGGATTTCTTGTTTGACAGATGTCTGTTAGCACTTTACAATTGGTGCTCCATTGATGTCTCTCTCATTTTACTGATGTTGAGACATTAGTCATGAGTCTTTCTCTTGTTTCTTTGACCTCTGTAGTTTCTAAAATCTTTCTCAGTGTCTTTGGTTTGTAGAGCAAGGTGGTATAGCTAATTATTGCTTCCTGCACATTCACCTTCACTAGATGGTGTGTTAATTGCATCTGTGTGGGTTGATGTCTTTCATGAGTTTGGAATGTGCACATCTATTTTTACTTCTGATGTCCTTTCTTTGTCACATTCATTCTATTCCTCTTTTAATCACATCCCACTTATCCTTGACTCTCTTCTGAATGTTCCAGTGTTGTTCATCCTGTGTTTTGCTCAAGATATTTGCTCTTCAACTGTCTTCCACTTTAGTAATGGCTTAATTTCTCATCAATTTGTTACATTCTTAATTTCAATGCTGAATACAAAATATAATAGTGTTAATTAAAAAAGAGGCTGGGCCAGGCAGCTCATTCTGTAATCCTAGCATTGTGTGAGGTTGAGGAGAGAGGATCCCTTGAGCTCAGGACTTTAAGATCAGCCTGAGCAAGAGTGTGAACCTGTCTCTACTAAGAATAGAAAAAAATTAACCTGGTGTTGTGGAAGGCTCTTGTAGTCCCAGCTACTCAGAAGGCTGAGGCAGGAGAATTGCTTGAACCCAGGAGTTTGAGGTTGCTATGAGTTAGACTGTTGCTATGGCTCTCTAGCCTGGGCAACAGAGTTATACTCTGTCTCAAAAAAATATGTGGGAGAGCAGCTTCATAATCAATGAGGTGATGTCTTTTTCTTTTGCTACAAAGAAACTCACAATGGAAAGGAGAAAATTATAACCTGGGTCATGCTTTGATATGTTAACAGATGCTGTTCATTAAAGGCACCAGTATGAAAGAGAGAGGTGGAAAAACCAGAGTGGGAGAAGATATTTGCATTACTTCCGTTCTGTAAAGTACATCAAGTCTAAACTAATAAAAAACTTACTTAGAAAATGGGTGAAAAACTTGAATAGGTCTACACAAAGAGGATAAACAAATGTATCATACAAATGTGAACAAATTTTAACCTCTTTTGAAAGATTGCAATGAGATCTTATTACACACAGCAGTTTAACTAAATAAAAAAGACAGAAATTCTAAGTGCTAACACGGCTGTGGAACAGTTAGATTGTTAACAGAAGGCCATGGGAATTTACACAGGGGTATCCATTTGGGGATGTTATTTGGAGCGTTTATTAGAGACAATCAACTGTTGAGCAGGAGAAAAATAAACTATCAGACAAAAATAGAAAACTTTGAAGAAAAAGATGACAGCCCCTGTGTTTGATTAACCACCTGGGGTCTAACTTATTATTTCTAAAAATTTGTTTTTAACAGCACTTGAGGAGTTCCCAGGAAGATAATAGTGAGCTCCTTCTACATCTTACAGGCCAGATTTCAGGGAGACCAAGGAGCCAGCCTCACAGATTAGAGAAAAATAAAACAGAAAGCCAGATACAGCTGTTTCACAGCTGCCTTCTGCTATCAGTGGACAGCAATGTCTATCCTTCCTTTCCCATTTCTCTTTACTCCTAAACCTCCAGCCCTTCTCCCACCTCTTATGACACTTCATCTTTTTCCTGACTTTCACATCTTGCCCTTCCCTAGGAAGAGCAATTAACTTTCTTTCTTTATTTTCTTTTTCTGTTTTCCGTATTTAATTTTTTTTAAATTTTGACTTTTTTTTTAAGAAATTAAGTCAAATATACTTAGATCATGAATACATTCATACATATGTGGGGTACAATGTGTTGATTTTTTTTTATACAATCTAACATGGTTACATTAAGAATGGAGGAAAAGGTATCCAATGTACTCAGTACTTCTATGAAACCTACTTATATTTACTCACACTTTCTTGTAAAAAATAGAACACAATTATAGTCCAGGATGATGGAGAGATATGGAGTGGGATGGGAGGGGAGGGAGAAGGCTCGACAGAGGGAGGGTAAAAGGCAGGATCACACTTTCTTTCTTTAAAAGTATTCAAATCTTTGTGTCAAGAATTCTTTCTCAGTCTGAGCCAGGAGTCCCCACCTTCACAGGAGAGGGGTCTACGCTGTTCCCTGCACACAAACACTCCCCGTGTGATGAGCAAAGGCCACCACAGCTAGAGCCTGGAGTCATAACAGCTCTCAGCCTGAAAACAACCAAATGTCCGGCAGTAGGATTAATAATTACTGTGCTCTCTGCACCGTGTGGAAATTCACACAGCAACAGAAATTCACCAGTAACTGCTGATACCATTGTAAGGAATAATCTCAGGGACACCATGTGAATCCATACCCAGGACAGTGCATACCTTAAGTGCACACACACACACAGACGTACTTGGGAAAACTAATCTGTGGTGCTGTAAAAAGTCAGGATGCCCTTGTGGGATGCAGGACAGGGTGGCAGATAAAGGACAACTCCGACAAGATCTATGTCTCTGGTATTTCTGATTTGTGAAAGTTCATAGAGATACATGTGTCTAATTATTGCACTCTTCTCTATATGTGTTATATTTCAATAATAATTTGGGAAAAAAGACTGAGGTAGATGTTCTGGCTCCTGGCCTGGCTGCAAGAAACTCCCATGTCCTAAAAAAAAGAAAAAAAAAATCTCAGAAATATTATACTGTGTATTCAGAATTGGCCAAAGGAATAGATTTCAGCTGGTTGTTACACACCCACACATGTGAAAACAATTAAGGGAGGAGCTGGCTGTGTCGATTTACTTGATTATGCTAATCATTTCACTAAACTAAGTCTATCATAATACCATGTTGTCCACCTTCAATATATACAGTTCAAAACAAAAGGTAGCAGGTGAGACTCAGTGGCTCTTGCTTATAATCCTGGGACTTTGGGAGGTGAGGCAGGAAGAGCTCTTGATGCCAGGAGTTTGATACCATCTTGGGCAACACAGTGAGAACCTATTTCCGAAAAAAAAAATCTGACATTATCTGTCATGTTGGTAGGCACCTGTAGCCCCTGCTGACTTGGAGCCTGAGGCAGGAGGATGCTTGAGCCAGGAGTCCAGGGTCACAGGGCTTTGTATACGGCACTGCAGTCCAGTTTGGGTGAGATTCCATCTCAAAGACAATAGCAACAACACCCCCCAAAACAACGAATAAACAAACAACAAGCAATCTCAACAGCCTTCATCCCACCAGTTTCTACTCACGTTTTCCTTATTAATTCTCATGCTATTTTCCTTCTACAAATATTCCTGGCTTGATCTTTGGGGAGGCAGCCAGATGCTGGCAATTTTGCCAATTTGGACCTGGGGATGGAACGTGTAGCCAATTTTCTCCCACCTGAGTTTTTGTATTTCAAAAAATTGTACTTTATTTCTTAAATTCCTATTAAAATATATGGGTTTCCTCTGGAAGTCTGGAGGTATAAAGAATACTGTAAGTGTAAGGCAATAAATGAAAATAGGATAATATAATTTGATTATCACTATTTGGAACCACTAATAACTTAGTCTTCGCAGGTGTCACAACTTAGAAAATTAAAAAAGGTTCAGCAAAAGGTTAAGTCCTTTGGTTTCAACCTCAAATCCCCTTGATCAATGGATGTCAGCTGGCTATGTTAGGTGATACTACGTGCAATTCTGAAAATCCAAACTGTGGTAAACTCAGCGGGACAGACAACCCCATTCCAGAATAAGTGGGCTGCAGAGATCTAAAATTGTCTTCAGAAATATGTTAACCAGTTGTACATTGGGTTTCATATGGATCCTGAATCAAATGTAATATAAAACCAAGAAACAAATGGACATGGGTGGGAGAATTTGAATAGTGACCAGAGACTCGATCACACCAAGAACATATTTTCTTTCTCTCTCTTTTTTTTTTTTTTGCAGTTTTTGGCAGGGGCTGGGTTTGAACTCACCACCTCTGGCATATGGGGCCAGCGCCCTACTCCTTTGAGTCACAGGCACTGCCCCGAACATATTTTCAAGTTTGTGAGTCACCATGGAGTTGTGTTCAAAGCTCCACTCAGCTCAGGTCTTTGGGAGATACCAAAATATTTTACAAATGAAATGATGTGTTTTCATACGTTAATCCCACTGAATGGAATCAGAGTGTTTACGAGGTTAAACTTTTGGTAGCCAGGTGAGAGAGACCTGGGAAGTGGTTTTTCTATTTTTTTTCTGCTTTAGTCACTTCTGAAACACTACAACACAAAAATTTAGTAAAAATATTATACTCAACTCACTTTTCACATCATACTGCTTAAAAAAATAGAACATCAAAAATTCCAAGGAATCTCTCTGACCATTTGTTTCTGTTCTTTCTTCTGACTCAGAATATGTGTAGAGAAAATCATGCATCTATAACTTAGCAATTTTTATTCTTTTCCTTGAAGTATGTGAGCTCTAAAAATCAATCACCTCATTGTACATGTGATTTGGACCTTTTTGAGATTCTAGATATGAGTGAGATCACGTGGACTTGTCTTTCTGTAGCTGGAGTATTCCACTTCACTTAAGATCCTCCAGGCTCATCCTATAATAGAGAGAATTTCCTTCTTGGTAGGACTGAATTGTAGCCCAGCACTTTGTGAAGCTGAAGTGTGAGGATTTCTTGAGTCCAAGAGTCTCTAACCAGCCTGGGCAACATAGGAAGAAAAAAGTTCTGTAAAAATTTTAATAATTAGACTGAGATGGTGGCAGGCACCTGTGGTCCCAGCTGCTTGGGAGGCTGAGGCAGGAGGATTCTTTGAGCCTGAAAGTTTGAGGTTGCTGTGAGCTTTGATCATGCCACCACACTCCAGCCTTAGTGACAGAACCAGACCTGGTCTCAAAAAAGTGCAAAAAGTTAGTGAATAAAATGGAATAGAAACTAAAAATGAATAAATAAGAAAATTCTATCAAGAAGTCTTTCATGATGAGTGGCAGAGGAGAAAATAGACATGACAGCAGGGGATTAACCTTGGGTCAAGCATAGCGTCTTTCTACTACTACCTATTAAACTGTATAATGAGGCATCACAGGCTGGGTGAAGTGATGCAGCTCCAGTCCACCCACTGCCCACTGCTCAGAGGATGGGCATGAGACCAAACCACCCTTGTGACTGGGAATCTGGGTGCGTAGCTGCTGTGTGGGCTGCTCTTAGAACACATCCAAACAGTTGCTGGTATTCTTGTTCTTGTTACCTTCAGACAGGGTCTTACTCTGTCTCAAAGTAGGAGTGAGTGGCAGCAAAGCTATTTATAGCTGCAAACCCTGAGCTCGAGTGACCCTCCCTCATGAACCTCCTGAAGAGCTGGAATCACAGGTGTGCCACAGCATGCTTTCTATACTTTTTTTTTTTTTAAATAGAGATGGGGTCTCACCATGTTGTTCTGGCTGGTCTTGAACTCTTGGTCTCAAGCAGTCCTACTTGGCCACCTGAGGAGCTGGGACTGCTGGTGCATGCCCAGATGGCATTCTAAAGGATGCTACCTGACATATTATATGTGCTGTTCCTTTGAGGACTGCATTGGCTACGGGTGCCTAGTGTGAGCCCTGTCCACACAGAGGGTGTGGCATTTGGGTTCCTTCTGATGAGCAGCAAACTCTGTGCTACAGAACTGGCTTATTCATCAGGAAGCACACGTATCCCTGGCTTCTTTCCACCCCCTCATTTAAGAAATTCTTATTTTTTTTTTGCATATGTATGATTAAAAACTGACAAGGATGGCACTACGTGAAAGAAAGAAAACTATAGGCCAATTTATTTCAAATAGATGAAAAATTTCTAAATGCAAATGTACTCCTAACAGCCTCATTAAAGAACAACACAGGAGGACCAGTTAAGGTTTTATTTATGTTGATAAATAATCAACATTATCGATTATTGAAATTTATAAAAGGAACACTTAGAGGGAAAATTCATCACTTCAATAGAGGCTAGTAATTACTTTGACCACATCTTGAACAATACTTAGCAATTTATAAATGAAAGAAAATATCATTAGTTTGATGTATGATATGAGAAAAAAATGTACCACATGCACCATATTTAATGATTAAAACATTAGTGGCTTTCCCACTGAAAATAGAAGTAATTGCAGGAAAGCTCTCAGTTAATTAGACAATCAGCCACCACATTGATTGATATAAATGGAAGAAGAAAGCTGGAGGGATGAAGAGTGGATGAGAAGAAACAAAACTGCTATTCCATTATCACACGCCTTACAATCTATGAGAATCCACAGATACTAACATAGGAACCAGCAAATTGAGACAAGTTTCACACAGGAAACAATATATGCAATACAGCATGAATAACTTGTTTGAAAAACATGGCAGAAAAAACAATTTTCCTTCACTGTGGCAACAACTTGTACAAAATATCCAGGGATATATATACATGACAAGAAAACTTATTTTTCAACATGTCATATATACATGGTACATGACATATATTTTACATGCATATAGAAAGTATTTGTGAAATGAGACATACTACATGTATGTATATATCACATTAATTATGGGTGATGAAAAATTTAAAAGTGGGAGATAGATCAGATTTCTGGATGGAAAAACTCACGATAGCACATCTATCAGTTCTCCAAATTAATCTATAAAATCAATAGATAAAGCTTAAGAGTACTTAAAGAGATAATGCCAAAATTCTAAAGGCCACATGATAGAGAAAATCTATAAGATTTCAGAATATGGCCAAATCTACCCAGAAGAAAAAAAATCATTTTATCATAAAGACATTTGCACTAGTTTTTTATTTGAGCTTTCTTGTGATTACTTCTGTTTTTGTTCATTGCAGCTCAATTTATAATTGCCAAGATGTGGAAACAACTAAATGCCCATCAGTTCAGGAATGGATTAACAAACTGTGGTATATGTATATCATGGAACACTAGTCAGCCATTAAAAAATGGAGACTTCACATCTTTTGTATTAACCAGGATAGAGCTTCAACTTAGTAAACTTTCTACTTAGTAAAGTATCACAAGAATGGAGAAGCAAATATCCAATGTACTCAACCCTAATATGAAGCCAGTAGAAGATCTAATTCATACCCACATAGGAGGAAATCTCATTTCAATTCAAATTGGGGGGAGGGGGAACAAAGAAAGGGTGACGGTGAGGGGCTGGTGTTTGGGGGTCTCCAACTTAATGGGCACCATGTAGGGGTGTATCGCACACCTTTTGGGTGTGGGACAAAACTACAAGAAGGACTCTACCTAACAAACTCAAATATTGTGACCTGGTTGTTCGTATACTCATAGTAACCCAAAATTTAAAGAAAAGCAAGAAGAGAAATATGGTACCAGCTAAGAAAATGTACGCATTCAGCATATTAAAAATGTGGTATTTCTTCAAGAGGAAGAATTGATAAAATGTATTGAGGAGTTGAGGAACAGAGAGATCCATGTGGAGGAATTTAGTCTATGAGAAAGTTCACTGTAGTTATCACTTCACTCGGAATATGCACATCAAGACAAGTGTACGAAAACATATGTCACATGCCTTAAATAAATGCAACAAAACAGCATAAATCAAAAGAAGATTTTACAACACAGGTAGGTATATGAAATGTAAATTTTAGCATCCCAAAATAAAGTTTACATGTACCAAAAAAAGAACACGTTTTTAACGGGTGGATTTGAAGAAATGTTCCATAAATGTCTTGGATCATTAGATAATCACTGATAAATTAAAAAAGAAATAATCTTGATGGGTGTCTATCAGAAAAATAAGGAAAAAAGTGAATAAAGAAGTGTAGAACAACATAGAAGTGGTTATGACGATGCAAACACAACTGAGCAAAATGAGCAGGATTAATTAGTAAATGTATGAGAAGAACTAAAAATAAAACCCAACATAAAATTCAAGGTACAAAAGTCGGATGACTGAGGTTTGTTGTGCATCTCACACTACCACAGAGAGAGATGAGATTTGCATGTTCACTGGACAAGGTCACATGTTGTGTTCTCTCATTTGACCTCAAGAATGCTATGATGTTTTCTTTCGATGCTCTGTTTATTTTAGAAAACATGTAGCTTAAAACTTAAGATGGTTTATTGCTCCCAGAATGAGAATGTGATTTATCCCTCAACCCATGAAAAGTGTTTCTATCTGGCCTTAACAAGATGATGTAGCACTTGGGGGCAAAGACGCAGCCCAGGAGCCCCGCACATGAGGCCAGGATGGAGCAGACCTCCACGGCCACCATGACCTTCCCCTTGGTGCTGTGGTAGACAGCGAGGAAGGTGATCCAAATGCTGCAGAAGACCAGCATGCTGAACGTCAGGAACTTGGCTTTGTTGAATGTGTCAGGTAGGTTCCTGGCCAAAGGAGCCATGGCGAAGCTCCCCAGGCCCAAGCAGCCCAGATATCCCAGGATGCAGTGGAAGGCAGTGGCCGAGCCCTTGCTGCACACGATGATGATGTGGCTATGTTCTAAGTGTTAGTCTGTGTCAACAAAGGGAGGAGAGGTTCCCAGCCAGGTGCCACAGATGGTGAGTTGGACCAGGGAACAGATAGGAATGACAGAATTAGGAGCCCCAGACACCAGCACATGCCTCATCCTTCTCCCTGGAACAGTGACCTGGAAGGCCAGGACCATAGCGATGGTTTTGGCCAAGATGGTGGAAACGGGCACAGTGAACCCCACTCCAAATGAAAGCAGCAGGTGAGTGAGATGAGCAGGATGTAACTTAGAGCCCGGTGATGTGCTGGAGGATGCAGGTGGCTGTGTCAGGTCTGCCGATGAAGAGCAAGGAGAAGAGAAAGCAGCAGGTGAGCGAGATGAGCAGGATGTAGCTTAGAGCCCGGTTATTGGCCTTGACAGTGGGAGTGTCTCGGTAGTTCACAAAGACCCCGAGGACAGCAAGTGTGAGCACAGACAAGCACAGGGTGGTGGAGACCAAAGCCATCCCCAAGGGGTCTTCGTAAGCCAGAAAGGTGATGGCCTTTGGGAGGCAGCGGCTTCTCTCCACGCTGGCGTACTGAAGATCTGGGCACTTCACACACTGATCCACATCTGGGAGATGCAAACTGTGGTCAGTCTAGGTTCAGTCTCTCACGTTCACAGGGCCTCTCAAGGAGTGCACTGGACAAAGGTGACCAGATTGTCCTGCTTGGTTGCTACAGACAGCAAATTTAAAAATGCTATAAAGGAAATGATTTTCTGTCTTTACAGTTTAACAAAGCCATTTATTTTGCTGTACCCTTATTTATCTACTATAATCTTGAGAACGTTTTTCTTTTTTCACAAAACTCCAAAAGACCTACCTGTATCACTAACTGAGGCCTCCATACACTCTGACCTGGGATTAACCACTCTATGAACAAGCATTTATTGAAAAACCACCATGACCCAGATATTTTGCTAAGATCCAGGGAAACAGAGACAACCAACAGCACTTGATAGCAGGTAGAGTAAGGCTTCCTACCCTATAATAAGGTGTTACTTCCATCGCAGAACTGTTACAGGTTGGATTGTATTGCAGCAAATCACTGGAGAGTATGCCAATACTTTCAATTATTCAATCTTTTTCCAGCAATGAATACACTTTATCCCTCCACTTTTTTGCCTTATTTTTCTCAAGGCTGTTCTAGAAATTTATGGGCAGAAGACTTTCAAAACTTTCATTAGATTTATCTCTAGGTATGTTACACTTTTGACATGTTGTAAATTTAAAAAATTTTATTTTAAAATGGCTTACGACTGGGATGCACAAACAAAAAGTTTTTTTTTTTTTTGGTGTATTGACCTTGCATTGATTTATCTGAATTTTCTACTTACACAATAATATCATCTGAAAGTAATGCTGTTTTATTTCTTTCTTTCCAGTAAATTCCTCCTTTTATTTCTTTGCTTGATAATACTGCATTGGGCAGAGTCTCCAGTGTAAAGTGTAATTGAATAGGTAACACTTGGGCTTCTCATCTCCTTCTTGCTTTCAACATTGCACCATAAAGAATGATGTTTGCTTTAGGATTCTGTAAATACCACTTTTTGGGATTAAGATACATCCTTTGTGTTCCTAATACGTAGGAGTCATGGGGATTAGGAGGATTTTTTTCTTATTGCTCGTTTGCAAATTATGAATTGGTGTTGAATTTTATCATATTTTCTGCAATTATTGAGATTGTTATTTCTCTTTCTTCAGGAAGTGGTGTACTGAGAATGTACTGAATGTACTGAGTATGTAAATTTAACCCACATTCCCCTTTTTGCAATGGCATTATCAGATGTGGGTACCACAATTTACCTATTCACATGAAATGAGTCGAGTTTTCCTTCTCTTATTCTTTTTTATTTTATTATTATTATTATTTTTAAGAGACAGCCTCACTTTATTGCCCTCAGTGGAGTGCTGTGTTGTCATAGCTCACAGCAACCTCAAACTCTTGGGTTCAAGTGATCCTCTTGTTTCAGCCTCCTGAGTAACTGGGACTACAGACACCACCACAACACCTGGCTATTTTTAGAGACAGGGTCTTGCTCTTGCTCAGGCTGGTCTCCAACTCCTGAGCTTTGGCAATCCGCTCACCTTGGCCTCCCAAGCGCTGGGATTACAAGTGTGAACCACTGCACCCGGTCCAACCTTCTTTTATTCTTAAAAGAAGTTTGAATAAATGGACATTACTATTTGGAATTCTATCGGATTCCAAGGTTTTGGAATTCTATCAAATTCACCAGTGAGGCTGTTGGTCACAACAAAAACTTGTAGAAAAATTTTGAATTATGGACTCAATTTCTCTAACAGATATACCTATATTGGGATTTTTCATTTCTTCTGGACACAGTTTTATTAATTGTATTTTCCTGGGAATTTGTGAATTTCATTTACATTTTCAAAAAATGTTGATATGAGGGGAGGCGGAGCATGATGGCTGATGGGAAGGAGGTCTAGCTGAGATTTCCTAGAGCAAAAGGGCAGAGAGAGAGGCTGGATCAGTCCCAGTGTGGAATATCGACACATAGCGGAGGCTCGGATTGTGCAGCGTGGACGTGGATAGCGGGATTTGGCCAGAGAATTATCACATTTGGGCAAGTTCCAGCGGGCTCTCCTGGGCACAGTAGCTGTGGGCGGGCAGCCACCGGGGCGGCTGTGGCGCAATCCAGGGGAAAATTTCTGCCAGTCTATGTTCCCTTTGGTGAGACTAGACGCTGCTTTCCCAGCAGTATTTGGTGGTCAGATTGGATTGCTGGCTCCAGCGGCTCTGACGCGGGTGGCAACCAGTGGAACATCCATAAGGGAGAAGTTCTCGGACAGAGCTGCAACGGCAAGGGGTGCCAGTAGCAAGTATAAGTGGACATCTTGCTGGGCGCCCGCAAGAAGGGGACTTATGTCCGTATCAGGCTCAGGGATTCTGGAAAGATTGAAGAAGTAGGCACTGCCGAGAGGAATTTGGAGGCCAGATTGGATTTCTGGCTTGAGCGACTCTAAGGCGCGTCGCAACCTGTTAGATAATTGCCTCAGAAAACCCCTCCCCTCAAAAAGCCCCTTCCTTCCCTTAAAGTTACAACTCCTCCCCTAGCACAGGGAGTGGCCTGCTTACCTCATCACACTGTTCCAATTTCCCGCTGCCCGCCCCTATGGCTCTTTCCTCTGGAGCAATAACTCCTTATTGGTTATCCCACCAGCCCCTCACCATTCTGAGACTTCCCTATATAAGGGTACGTTTCTGCTCCCCTCTTTCTCTTTTCCCCCACTTCCCCCTCGCTCTTCTCTGTTCTTCCTCTCTCCCGTCTTCTCTCTCCTCTCTTCTTTTTTTCTCTCCTCCTTGGTGCTGCTCTGCAGCCTCCCTCCCCTACCAATAAAGACCTTTTGTACAAACCTTGGTGGTCTGTGAGATCTCTGCCGGTGGAAGTGCCTCTCTTTCACAACCGGTGGAGAACCCACAGGAGAAACATTCTCGGACAGGGAAAAGTCATAGTGACAAAGGGCTCCAGTGGCAGGTACAGACGACATCTTACTGGGAACCCGTAGGAACGGACCACACTAGGCTCAGGGATTCTGGAAGGACTGAAGAAGTAGGCACTCCCCAAGAGATTTTGGGGGGCCAGTTTGGGGTGCTGTTTGGTGCGGACTCACTCTGGTTTGGCAGTGGATGAAATATCCTTACTTGAAAACAGCATGCCGGCTTGGCGCCTGTGGCTCAAGTGGCTGAGGCGCCAGCCACATACACCTAAGGTGGCGGGTTCGAATCCAGCCTGGGCTGACAAACAACAATGACGGCTGCAAGGAAAAAATAGCCGGGTGTTGTGGTGGCGGGCATCTGTGGTCCCAGCTACTTGGGAGCCTGAGGCAGGAGATTCGCTTGAGCCCAGGACTCAGAGGTTGCTGTGAGCTGTGATGCCATGGCACTCTACCCAGGGGGACAGCTTGAGGCTCTGTCTCAAAAAAAAAAAAAAAAAAAAAAAGCCCAAAACAAAAAACAGCATGCCAAAGTTCTGGAGGGCTTCTTGCTGGGGACCTAGGGCACTGGTGGCCTAGATTCTGCCTTCAGTTTGCCGGCCTTCCCTCAGGACAGGCCCAGGGAACCCTGCTCCCCATGCAGAGGATTGCAGAGGCCTGTCGCTGAGGAATTGCTGAGAACTGAATTCCCAGATCTGTGGGATCTGAGTGCTGTGGAGGTCCAGCGACCACCAAGAACAAATAAGCTGGCAAACTACTGTAAGCCTGGGAACCAAAGAAAGGTTAATACCTGTTATTCGTCCTCCAAATTCACAGCGCCTCCTGGTGTTCTGGAAATGGATTACAGCATAAAAATACTACAGAAAGAATCCCTACGTTGTCTCTTATGTTTGGGTATATAATTTTTTTTCTTTTCTTCTTTTGATTGCTGCTGCCTTTTAAAAAAAATCTTAGCTTCCTCGATTGGTTCCTTATATCAGGCTACCTTAGCAATTTTTTAAAATTTGTTTTTATTTTCTAATATCTTATTTTAATGTGTTTTGCCCTTTGCTAATTTGTAAGGTTGAACCTTCTCCTAGATTCCATTTTTATATTCAACAAGAGCAAGGACCTCTATATTCCTTTTTAAATTTTTTAAATTATTTTTATTTGGGGGCGGGGTGTTTGGTTGCAGAATTTTAGCTTGAACTACTCCCTCACCGTAGTACACTCCACAGCATTCTCTCAGTTGATAGAGTCCCTCCCCCCCCATCTCTGCCACATAAAGTACTTGGCATCAGCCAAGATATTACCCCCACCCCATTTCTAGTTGTGTCATTTTCTTTTTTTCTTTTTTTTTCTTTTATTTTTTTTTATTAATTTATTTCTGTGTACATTGATGCCAACATGGGGTACATTGTGCTGTTTCATATACAATTTGAAACATCTTCATCAAGCTGGTTAACATAACTTTCATATCATTTGGTTAATCATTGTATCAAC
>CAUYQV010033078.1:0-22501 GCA_963574575.1 Galagoides demidoff | reverse complement strand
GTAGAGTGCCATGGCATCACAGCTCATAGCAACCTCCAACTCCTGGGCTCAAGCGAGTCTCCTGCCTCCGCCTCCCAAGTAACTGGGACCACAGGCGCCTGCCACAACGCCCGGCCATTTTTTGGTTGCAGCCATCATTGTTGTTTGGCAGGCCCAGGCTGGGGATTCAAACCTGCCACCTTAGGTGTACGCCTTAGCTGATTGAGCCACAGGCACTGAGCCGGAAGGATCAATCTTTGTGGTAGGCAGCCAAAAATATTTGGGGACAGGGCAAACCAAAAGCTCTCTGAAGTGGGTGCAGGGCCCGCCGACCAAGTTGATTTCAAGTTCTGCATTACTGTTCTGTATCAGAAGACTCAGATCAGGCGAAGAGCCCAAAAATGCCAGAGCTGACTTCCAAAGACACGAAAAGAACAAGTGGGCTCTGTTTGTAAGGACAAAAGTCAAATACAGCAGAACCTCCACAGCTGACCACCACCTCCTGAAGTTGACCTAATGAAAATGGCCTAGCCAGGCCCCACATGTACCCATCAGCACAGAAAGCCTCTGTTCCTCTGTACGTTGACCGGCTTGTTCTAGTCCTTTGGGTAGTCAATGCACAGAAGTTCTACTGTAGATATATCTATTAACAATCCACATTCAAATCAGCCACGAGGGGACATGTAGATAACAAATCCCCAGAGAAAGAAACTTAGGAGCATTCCAGCAGCCAGTGTCCTAAATATTTACTCAAAAACACGTGAGTCCCTCCTACGTAGCAGCCGGCACTCTGTAGGATACACAGCACTGAATAAATGGATACAAATGCCTGACTTTAGAGAGTGCACATTCCGGGTTGGAAACAAACAATAAGACACACTAAGAGTGAGTGGAACTCCCGAGAAAATAAAGGAGTGTGCTAGATAGTCCCCCACCAGGGCCCATCACTGAGCCTCTCCCTGTTTACACATCCCGCTCTGCCCCTCAACAGAAGAGGCCTGTTTTCTCTCTCTCTCTCTTAACCTAGGCTGGCCTCCTGGCTTGCTTTGACTAATAGACTAATAGCATCAGCCTGGCCCCTAAGAGACTGGGCAGCTTCTGTTTTGACTCTCTGTAAACCCAGCCACAGGGCTGAAAGGAAGTTCAGACTATCCCTCTGGAGACACAGTGTGGGGGAGATGAGTCAATTAGGCTTCCTCGCCTGAAGGCCACAAGGTGCCAGATTGAGGAACTTTGTTTAAGCAGGCAGGTGCCGGTTATCTTAAGTAATTATCATAATGCTTGATTCAGAGCCACTGTTGTTCTGGCCGCTATAGAAGGCTCAGAGGTTTTCTGCCTTTGTGGACTTCTTAGGGGGCTAGAAAGGCTTCATATGCTAGCCTGCCTGCCCCCACCCTAGAGCTGGATGAAGGTAGACATCCCCATGCTTGCTCTTTGATCACCATGAGCATAAAGGGCATGTCACAGCTACCTTGGGCTCCTCGGCTTTTCTCTGTTCTGTCCGAATTCTGTGCGAATCTCCTGGGCCTCAACCACTGGCCCTACACACGGAAAGGCCCCAGATCAGGAGACCAAGACCAGAGGATGCCAAGAGAAGAACCAAGGTGCCTTGCTAAACTCCCACCTGCTGGCAACACACACAAGGCCCGGCTGACACACCTGCAGAGAATAAGGAGCCAGCAATCCCAGCAGACAGTGAGAAATAATAAAACATCGTGTAAAGCCGTTACATTTTAGGGCAGTTTTTAATACTGTAAAACATAACTGGAATATCAGGAGAAAAATAAAAGGGAAATTGGTGATTACAAAAGTGAAGAACTTACAGTAAAACAATGAGATCTTCTATGTCTTTTCTGAGGGTATAACAAGAAGAAAATACTTAAACTGCATGGGGAGAGAAAGAGTTAAGCAGACTAAATCTCTTGACCACTGGAAAGCACTGTGCTGCGTTTCTAAACTAGAAGTTGAGAGGCAAGGAATGATCTTGCAAACTCAGTTACAGGCCTTACCTGGAGGAGCCACATCAAGGAGCAGCACCTGAGGAATTGCCTCAGCCACACCAGGGTGAAATCCTGCCCTCAAGCCTTAACCAGGGGACTTCTGGTATGAGGCTTTGAGGGTCTCGGCATGGGTAGTCAGGGTATTTTGCAAGTGGAAGGGATGTGCAACACTTGGCAGGCTGGGATTGACTATTACATTGGTAGTCTCCAAGTAAGCACACCTCCAGGTGTTCAGACCTTTGTGTAAGCTCCTCCCACAGTGATCCTGGCCTGGCCGTGTGACTGGCTCTGGCCAATAAGACATTAGCAAGCACGAGGTGTGCAGAGGCTCAATCAGCCCATCGTGGTGGTGGAGCCTGTTACTTTGGAACACGCTCCCTTGGAAGCTGGCATCTATGATTTAAACAAGGCCTGGCTAGTGCACTGAAAGGGGGCCACATGGAGAGGCCCCAGGGGACCAGCTGCCACATAGAGCAGTGATTTTTCAACCTGTGCGCCATGAGAGGATCTTAGATGTGCTGCAAAAAAATTTAAAGATCATTAATTAGAACTCAAATTAATCAACAACAACAACAAAAAAAAAAACCAACAATGCCATATATCACTGGACAGGAGACATGAATAGAACCTCCTTTAACCAAGCAGATGAATGGTTAACACACATATGAAAAAATGCTCACCATCCCTAATTATCAAAGAAATGCAAATCAAAACTATCCTGAGTGGATTGCCTGAGCTCACAGCTTCAAGATCAGCCTGAGCCAGAGCAAGACTTTAAAAATAACTGGGCATTATGGTGGGCACCTATAGTCCCAGCTATTCAGAAGGCTGAGGCAAAAGAATTGCTTAAGCCCAAGAGTTTGAGGTTACTGTGAGCTGTGACCCCACAGCACTCTACTAAGGGTGACAAAGTGAGACTCTGTCTCAAACCAAAAAAAAGAAAAAAAAAGGCTTGGTGCCTGTAGCTCAAGTGGCTAAGGCACCAGCCACATACATCAGAGCTGGCAGGTTCAAATCCAACCCAGGCCTGCCAAACAATGACAACTACAACCAAAAAATAGCCAGGCATTGTGGCAGATGCCTATAGTCCCATCTACTCAGGAGGCTGAGGCAAGAGAATTGCTTAAGCCCAGGAGCTGGAGGTTGCTGTGAGCTGCGATGCCATGACACTCTACCCAAGGTTATAGCTTAAGGCTCAAAAAAAAAAAAACCACTCTGAGATCACCTAACCCCAGTGAGAATGGCCCACATCACAAAGTCTCAAAGCTACAGATGCTGGCGTGGATGTGGAGAGAAGGGAACACTTTTACACTGCTGATGGGACTGCAAACTAATACAACCTTTTTGGAAGGAAGTATGGAGAACCCTCAAAGAACTCAAACTAGACCTCCCATTTGATTCTGCTGTCCCATTACTGGGCATCTACCCAGAAGAACAAAAATCCTTTTACCATAAGGACACCCACACCAGACTGTTTATTGCAGCTCAATTTACAATCACCAAAATGTGGAAACAGCCTAAGTGCCCACCAACCCAGGAATGGATTGACAAGCTGTGGTATATGTATACTGTGGAATACTATTCAGCCATTATAAAAGATGGAGACTTTACAGCCTTTGTATTAACCTGGATGGAAGTGGAACACATTATTCTTCATAAAGCATCACAAGAATGGAGAAGCAAGAATCCTATGTACTCAATTTTGATATGAGGATAATTAATGACCTAGTACCTGGTGAGGTATGAGGGGATAGGGAGATCAGACAGAGGGAAAGGGAAGGGGCTTTACCTCCAGGCAAGCCGTGCAATTTGCCCACCTGCTACAGCCCCAGATAAAAACGGTCTTTAACTTCCCCAGGGCACAGATGCCCTCTTTTCACTCTCAGGTGGGCCACTGTCCCCTTTCAATAAACCTGGCCTGAACATGTCCACTCAGGTCTCGTCTCTGGGTGCTGCCTCTTACACCTTCAGAGGAAAACCAAGATGTACCAGCACAGCGTCCAGCTGGCTACAGTCACTCTCAGGTGAGAGAGAGAAACCCACCCACTCTACCTGCAAAACTGTCATGAATAACAGATCGCTGTTGTTTAAGCTGCTAAATTTTAGGGTGGTTTTTCATGCAACCATAAATAGCTGAAACTGAGGACAAGAAGTAGGAAGCCATCAGTGGGAGGACTACTTCAGGCAGTTGAAAAAAAAAGACACATAGATTTGTGGAGAAAGAACGTCCTAAGCAGAGAGGACAGTGCATAGGCCCTGGGGGTGGGGCGGGGCTTCCACCTGGCCTATCTGAGAGACTGCACAATGGCCAGTGTAGCTGGTCAGAGTGCCGGAGGGAGCGAATCCGCAGAGAGGAATCCAGCGGCAGCAGGGACCAGGTCAGCCTCGGCTTCGCAGGTCACTGGAAAGGCTGTGACTTTCATCCAGAGGTTGATGAAAGCCACTAGAGACCTTTACACACTCATCTGTGCATTTGACAAACGTCTAGTCTGCCAGCGCTGGTGCCGGGCATTCAGCAATAAGCAGGCCTTCTGCGTGTTGGAGGGAGCAGGTGGAGGTGGGGAGGAGGGACGGAGATGGCAGCAGAACCGAACCACGGACGGCTGAGGACGGCCCTCGGCTGGCCCAGACCCTTCTCTTTTACTCAGAGCCTCTCATCAGGGTCGTTGGCTACAACTTTACATTAGGGTACATTATACACACATAAGAAAGCTTAATTTTCTTTTAATGCAATCTGATTTCCTAAAAGCTTTTTCCAAATAAATCCCGACGTTTCATCAGCCACGTGTGTGTTCTCCGCATATCCTGCCAGGCTCCACCACCGTGTGCGTGGAGTGTGTGTGTGTCAGTGCATTTACAGAAGATCGCTCAGTTAAATTTAAAAAGAATCTCTTCAAAAAGACACTATGTACTTCCCAAAAGGTACTTTACCGAATATAGTACTTTACAGATTGCAGTGGGGTTTCGGAGCGATTGACTCACCACCCGCATCATACTCTTACAACCAAACTAAATGACAAAGTCACAAGTGGGGAAGCATAGAGCTAACGTTATTGCAGCTTTAAATAAACACCCATGAAGCAATTTCCCTTAAGTGTGGTGCCACACATGTCCAAGTATATTTGGAAGCATGAATGCTGACAGCGTAACAAGGGGACTCTGTCAGCCCTTCTGAAGGTAGTTCTGAAGGAAGTCATGGAGGGCCGGTCGTTGGGGGATAAATTAGAACTCTGCACTGGCCACACCGGAAGCCTGCACTGGACGGGCCAGTCTCCGAGTACAAATATGACTGTATTTAAAATAATGGTCTTATAAAACATCTTGTCAAACATACTGTCCTTGTGGGATGGAAACAGAATTTCCTCCTTCAACAGAATGAAATTCCTCCAACACAACCAAATGGTCATCTTAAGTTCTATAGTAAAAGGATTCCAATTTCCAGCTACCTGATCCTTAGGGACTTGATTGAGCATTTGTTCCCTGTCCACAGTTCCATTTTTCTGATAAGAGCCATATAAAAGAGATAAGAAAAGTCTAGAAATAGCCTGTCTCCTGATGCTTTGCCCCGTATCTTTTAAATCATTCCTGTTACAAGGTGTTTTATTTTCCATTTTAAATCCTTCCTTCCCAAAGACCTACAGCCTAGCTTCCCTTCAGAAACGCGATTCTGGTTTTCAGGCACATAGCAAACTGTCTGGCGTCCACGGCCACTGTAACCCTGGGCCCTCTGAACCCTCGCTGCCACTGTAACCGTGGGCCCTCTGACCTCTGAACCCTCGCTGCCAGTAACCATGGGCCCTCTGAACCCTGCTGCCACTGTAACCGTGGGCCCTGTGAACCCTCTCTCTGCCCATCACTTCTGCTTCTCTTCCGTGATCTGAAATAATAGTTTCCCAAAGTCCCAGTAAGTCACCCCTGAAGGAGACGGGCCACTGTTTCTCTAAGCCTGTCTTTTGGTTCTCCAGGATTAGAATCACTTGGTGTCAAAACTCCTGAGATGCCACCCTAAACGTATTAACTTAGAACTTCTGGCTAAGAAGAAGAAACTTAGAACTTTCTGACAAACGTCACAATTTTTGATGTGGCTATACCAGAGGTTTGAGGAGGATTGCTCTAGGTAACAGTCTTTATAGTTTGTGAGACTATGGTAAACACCTTACCGCAAACTAAACCCAGGACAATGCACAGGAAAACTACATTTTGTGCATTGTTTGGGGGAGTTCAGTCCTGAAGCCCATCCACAGACCTCTGCCCTGGAAATCAGAACACCTTTAAAAAAAAAATAATAAAAAACTTTTCTTTGAGGCTTCCAGGGAAATCAGTATGGGAAAAGTGTTCGCCTACCCAGTGCTGTGCTCTGTGCCGTTCTGTTGAGGAGAGTCATTGACAATTTATCTTTTATCTCAGCCTCAAAATGAAGTGTGTTTTTCTTCTTATTCAATTCACACAAGCATTGTGAAACTGAAATTGCTTTAAGAGCTTTAGAAGAAAGGTATCATATAAATGCAAATAACAGGAGATTTGATAAAAAGAATAGTCATATCCCAGTGCACAATGGCTGCCGGATCCGAATGAGCAGCTGGAGGTTTCACTGCCATTGTCAACCCACATACATCAGAGAGTCGGGACTGGGAAGTGAGTCTTCTGGAATTCTTTCTGCTTGAATTGCTGGTGCATTTGTCCTCATGGTATCATGCAATGTGCCACGCAGAGAACTGAAAGAAGACATCAAGGTTCATAAAGTCCTAGAGGCATGCTGCCACCGCCCAAAAGTGACACAGAGGTGAAATCACTTCTGGGGGAAACACCCTACACATCCCTATTGGACCCCAGCAAGGAAGCTCAGGGAGTTCTGAGAAGAGCAGATTGCCACTCCCCCCACCCCCCGGGTCACAATGCACTTTTTAATACTTTAGCATTAACATCTGTCCACACATAATAAAATCTGGCATTTACCATTTTAATTGCTCAGGTTGGTCTGTGTACCATGCTCCCTGCTCCAGCCAGATGCTTTTGGTAACCAGGGCAACCGTGCTGGCGGTCAGTCCTCCTAAGGAGAAATTGGGGAACTAATGCAATACGAAAATCATAAACAGCAAGATTTTATTTTTCTAGACACTCCCGCTCTGTGGAAGGTACGCGTATATCAGCAACCATTCCCAGCCTTCCTCCGGAATTTTCCCTGAAACTACTTAGGAGTTTTACCTTACAGCCAACCACAGCCCTCTTTTCTTAGTTGCTACTCATTGAAGGAGCATTTAGATAAAATGCTTGCAAAGCTAAGGAATAAGTGGCAAATAGCATTTTCATGGCAACTTTCTAATTCTGTATAAGAAACAAATAAAACAAAGGGAGAATAATCAAGGACAGGGAGGTAATCTCACCTTCAGAATAGCAACCTCCACGCAACTTCTTTGCCTGAGCTCTAGAGTCCCTGTGTTAGATCTTCAACAACTGTACAAGACAGAAAAGGAGAGACTGATAGTCTGCCACGCCCGGGCAGAGGAGACCTTGTCTTTGCTTGCTATGCATATTATTATTCTTTTTGTAATTAGTGTCCTTCGAGTGCCTGGTATTAATTTTCCTCTTGTTTGAATAGACAGGCAGTGGAATTGCTTATTTTCCTTTTCAGCAAACCATAAAGGGAAACGATCAATCCTCACAGATTTAAATAGACGGAGTTAATCAAATGCCAAAGTCAACCCCTAACCCAGACGCTACCCAACGAGAGAAGAGAGACAGGGCAGGATGCCACAAACGCAACCCCATCTATCACCTCACTTGCTTCCCTCAACTTCCCCACGGGAGACAGCACAAAATCAGAGAATAGCCAAAAGGTAAGATCAGGCCCCCATTCTAAATGCTTCTCTGCACAGTTAGTGGGCCTTAAGGAGAGAGCAATCCAATACCGAAAAATGAAGATCATTTGGTATCTTTAGCCACTTTCTGGCACATTAAGCGAAACTTCCAAATATTCTAGCACATATCAAAACCAAAACTCTCATAACCACAGCAGGACATGCTGTCAAAAGAAGAAAGCTGAGGATTCCCAGTTGAGCAAATTTTCTTTTACTTCACATCCCAGACTTTGAACCTATGGAACCTTCACCACACACCACTCAGTGGAAGGATTCCAGAGCTGAAGAGTTCTAATTTTTTAGTTATATGAAACACAGCCCATATAGATAAGAGCAGAAATCTTATCAGAGATCTCCATGCTTTTGGTTACATCAGAATAATTCTTCCATCGTAATAGCGATGAAAATAATCCCTCTGCATAGGACTTTGGGAATGAATGCCAAAACGTTCTTTGAAATTCCTTATTGTGTCTTTTTCACACCTCATATGGTCTTGCCACAAATTGGGTGTGCTATTTTATGATGAGGACAGAAAAGTCTCACTCATGATAGAACTATTGTATCCCTCTCTTTCATGTTCTAAAATGTCTCTGATGGTGTCCGTGCATGCAAATGAGGCTGAAGAATGAGCAGCCGCTCCGTCTCCACTTGATACTTGTAAAGTCCGTTTCTCATCAGCGGCTCTCTGCAGAACCTGCCACTGATTGCAGCTCTGCTTTGCTCATCACAGTCTGATGGATGTTTTTGCTCCAAATAAGCCACCCTTTGCTGATTGCTGCAGGCTGCTTGGTCTGTCACTTGTGAAAATACAGCATCCCCCAGCGAGGCCGCATTGCTTACTGTAATCAGAGTCAGAAGCAAACATTCATTCCAGTGATACCCCAGCTCTGATGTCTGTTTGCTCTACTGCGGGGCCCATTTCGATCAGGAGGTGTCCCCCGAACAAAATTGCCACAGGTTAGAGATCAAATCCCTCACCCTAATTAAGTGAATTCTTCCTTTCAGAGAACAAGCCTCTGGTTTTTCCTCAAAGATATGCAAAAGAAGGGCAAGTTTCCCTTTAGACTATAACTGCCTGCTAGCTGCCAGTTTTGATGGAGGTGGAGGAAAGCAGGCAGTAAAGATGTGCGTCCCTAACAGCAGCTCTGAATGTTACCGGTTTAATATCTGACAGTCAAAGGGATGTCAGTGAAAAATGTTTGTGTAAGTCCCACAACGCTGGGAAAGAAGGGGGTTGAACAGAAAGGCCCTGAGCTCCTACTGCTGCCTAGGAACTGTGTTGAAGCAGAACAGGGAGTTTATTAGTGCTCTTCAAAATAGCTACATTTTTTATCCATATTTATGTATAATGCAGATCGATTTTAAGCTTATTAAATAAAATTAAACTGGCCTCTATGTAATGAACTATAGTATAACTTAGTATGTAGGTAAACCATATCTGCACTGAAGAGTGTACTCTTATAACATGTAACAGATAGCTCAGTCTCAACCAATCTTAGCAACCAGGTTTTAGTCGATCACAGGCTGCCATTTAATCAGCTCATGACCCTAAGGCCATGCTGAACCATAATCAAGCCATTTCTATATGTTCCTTTCTTTTTCTATCTATAATTACCGCCTGCCTATGATGGGTGGAGAGCTCTGAATTTCTGCATGTTTAGGGTACTGCCCAATTTATGAATTGTCCTTTGCTCAAAAAAACTCTGCTAAACTTAATTTGTCTCAAGTTTTTCTTTGAACAAATTTCTATTCCAAGTATGACATTACTTTTCCCGCCAAACGAGGGCTTAGCATTTGTATCAGTTAGGACTAAGTTCAGCAGCATGCAACGGAAAAATCCAACAAGGGAATGGTTTAAATTCTTAAAAGAGAGGAAGAATATATGTCTCTCATACATAAGGAACATGGAGTTAAGAAATCCAGAGCCAAAATGAGGAGCCACAGCAGCATCTCAAACTCTCATCTTTCTTCCCTGAACCTGGTACGTAATCTTTATTCTCAAAATCATCTTACAATTGTTCATATAAAAACTTAAGATAAATTAAATTTAGCAGAGTTTATCCAAGCAAAGCACAATTCATGAATTGGGTAGCAATGCAGCCAGGAAAGGTTCCCAGAGTTCCACCCAGCAAGGTGGACAAGCAGTGGTTACAGACAGAGCAAGGGAATAACATAAGAACAGCTTGGCATTTGCTGTGTTTGGGCATGATGTGACAGGGCAATTGGCTTTACGTGGTTATGGTCTGATCAGTTAGCAGCCTTGATCTCCACTAAGACTTTACATGCCAAAAACAATAAATCTGGTGGGGCGGGGGGACAAAGACAGTAAACCATCCAGGTTTCTAGCCACTTCTACGATCTGCTTAGCAGAATAGGCTTCCCTGACTACCCACCTCCGTTCTGTTCTTTAAGCCTTTCCTCGTGGAATACCCATTGGGAGAGTGTGAGTAACTTGGAGTAACCACCACGATGGGCCAAACACTACCCAGGATAACTCTCCCAATGGTTATGTTTCAGAGGGAAGCCAGAGGGTTGCTGACCTATGACCTTCAGTGATCTGGAAGCAGATGCTGAGATGGAGTTTTGAATACAGATTTTTGTGAGGGATAAATACCTGTGAACAGAAGGAGTAGCAGCAAGATTTGGCAGAAGGACGGGTTAAATTGCAATGCATGCCCCACAAAGCTGACAGATTTGGAGCGAGTTGTATCTGACAGAATATCCCATGGCAGGCTGAAATGGCCCAATCTTTATAGCCCCTCATCTCATGCAGTCATCAGTTGTGAGTTGTCTGGAATGGCATAACCTCGGCTGAGGTCAGCACTAAAGGAGCTGACAGCTTTAGGCTGTCTGCTAACTGCACTCTTCACAGCTGGGCAGCGAGACCTCCCGAAGGGGGTGAAAGCAGCACTTGTCTAGCCCACCTGCCATAGAAAGAAATACAAAACCATAAAGAGGTTTCAGGGTTCTCCTGGCTCTGCTGTTCATGCATTGATTTCTTATCACAAACGGAGTTGACATAAAAATCACTGCATTTCACTCCTCAACTCACACATCACAGAACTGCTGCTTAATTGATAGCAGACTTGAAATGCTATATAAACAACTCAATTTAGATCAGTAAGATTGGAAAGTCAGACTTACTTTATCAGTCTTCATGGTGTAAAGATCAATGCATATAAATAAGGATTTTGCAATTTTAAAAAAGATTTGAATGTACTTCATAATCAATAGCAAAACCCTAAAGATAAGGACTGTGGAGGGAAAATGACGCTTTAGCAGATTTCCAATATTTTCTAAATCTTGCTGTACCAGGAAGCAAACTGTTTTAGTACCTATTTTCCAATTTTCAGTTCTACTGAGATGCAATGGATGCTTTCATTTTCTACTTAAAATGTTCACTGGTGAGCTGAATTTCCCCAATTCTCAGGGTAATCTTGCAATCACCGTGTGTGTCCTTCCACCGGGATTGCGTCTAAGAAATGCTAGGCACCCTTCTAGATTTCATAAAATTACCCAACTCCCAAGGAAGCAAAGTCAGAATCGTTCCTTACTTCACCAATAAAACCTAATTTGTTATATTATTAAGTGCAACTCCACTACAGCCTAAAACACAGTACAGGCTCATTTTATAATAAGTCAATTTGCATTCTGGGGAAGGGAAAATGTTTAAGAATCTAGAGTAGTAATAGGTCAAATCATGGATTTCAAACTGGCATATTTCAGTGAACTGCCCACTTCCATTGTGGCCTACCTATGGAGATGCTCTTGCAATACTGTTAAAAATGCTCCCTGACTAGAGAATGTCACTAGGGAAGGTGCTGGAGAATGCAGAAAGAATAAGGAAGCTGTACAAGAGCGTTCCATTCTGTGGAGCTAAGTATTCAGTGAAAAAAGGATCAGAGATAAGGAAAAGTTTTGAAAAGACACCAAACTGGCAGGCATGACGAGAGATCAAGGGTCAACAAACTGTGGGTTTGACCCATGAACCAAATTCCACCTAATCACCTGTTTTATAAATAAAGTTTTATTGGCACACAGATGTGCCCACAGGTTTACATGTAGTCTACAGCTGTCTTCACAGTACAACAGATAGCAGAACTGAGTAGTGCCAATAGAATTGCATAGTCTACAAAGCCTCAAGTATTTACTGTCTGGCTCTTTACAGAAAAAGTGTGTTGATCCCTGGTCTAGATAGTGACAAAAGTTGAGTCATGCAAGCCACCCGGCTAGTAGTTGTGATATAGACTTAAGCAGAGAAGTATTTCTTTGGGCAAAGAAAGAGCTAAGGCAGATTCTTGAGAGCAATCAGTGATCTTTTCTAACTCCTATGAGCCAAGCCAGCCACAGTGTTTGAATATGTAGGGCTGAGGCGGCTGTACAGTACAGGCCAGAGCAAGACAAAGCTTGGCTCGGCTGACCATAGGAAGGCATCTTTTTCCTCTGGGTGGAGTTGCGAGATGGCTCATCTGCTACCTGTGAGAGAGCTTTGAAGGCCTGCACTGTAAGCTGCACGGCTGTAACTGATTTAAGTGCTGTGGGACATAATATAAAAGAGGCACAGCCTCCAAACAAGTCCTCTCTGACCCTTCTCTAAAATGTTTTTTTGACTCTTCCCCCTCTCCTTTCCCCTTACTCGCAGATAGCCTCCAAGTTTCTGTCCCCGAACTACTTCTACTATAACGCTCACTCTCAGGGGCATTTTCATGGATGATCTTAGCTTCAGGTAACTTCTGTAGGGTGACAACTCCCAGTTGTACATCTCCTAGACCTGAGATCTGCATGCACACTGCTTCTGGAACAATTCTACTCCTCACATCCAATAAATATGAAAACTCTACTCCTCTTTCTCTCTAAATAAGTGTAGTGATGAATTGAGACTGCCTTAGTTAAAATCCTAACACTTCCCCTCTAAAGCTGTGTAAACTTGGGCAGGTAACTTCAATCTCTAAGCCTTGGTTTCCTCCTGTGTAAAGTGGAGATAATAATAGTGCCTACTCCAGAGCATGGTTAGGAGATTGAATTGAATAGTGCATGAAAAACACTTAAGACAGTGCTTGACACAAAATAATGGCTCAGTAACTATTAGGAGCAGTGAAGTTATCACTAAGATGTTTTGATTTTATTTCCGGTATTACTGAAGAGGACTTCCATTAAATGCTGTGGCTCTTTTGCCTTGGCTGTTCCGTGAAATTCTGACCTCTCTGGGATCCCATAGGACCAACCAGATCAAGAATGTATCAATGTAAATTACTTATTTACATTCTCTCAAACAAATCCATAAACTTCGTGGTGGCAAGCTGTATCTAATTTAACTCCTAATGCTCAAGGAATACTATAGAATGGGCAGGCAGTGAGGCTGGTCAGGAGATACAAGACTAGATGAGAGAAACTTTTAAACCAAGTCAGCGGGAGTGAGGATGAAAGAAAAGGATTTCAGATAAGCTTGGAATCAACAGAACATTTTCAGTGATTAGATGTCAGTGATGAGAAAATGTCTTTCATTTTACTTTCAACATGAGTTTATCTGCTCTTAATCAAATAATATTTGCAATAGAGAAAAATGTGCTGTTTTGAGCTAGGGTTGTCAAAAAGAGTTTGAACCAGATGCTACTTCCCACTTGCTCTCTGCCTGGCTTCACGTATCACTCCTTACCTAGTTTCTTCATCATTTTCCTTGTTCTAACAAGTAATGTGGCCCAGTGGGGAGTACACGGGCTTTGAAGTCAGGCAAGCCTGGATTTGTGTTTGAGCTCTTCCTTGATAACTGTGGACCATGAGCAGGGTATCTAACACTTCAAATCTTGGTTTCTCCATCTTTAAAATAAGAGTGATGATTATTATCTACTATTATCTCTTATATCTACCCTGTTGGTATACATGAAAATTAAAATCTATCTACTATCTAAAATCTATCTATCTACTAAAATAAGAGTGATGATTATTATCTACTATTATCTCTTATATCTACCCTGTTGGTATACATGAAAATTAAATAGGTAATACTTGTAAAGCTTTTGGCACAGCACCTGAAAAACAGTAAATATTCCATATTAACTGCTTTTATTTTATTAAAAAAAACAAACATAAAGTGGTGAATCTTTAACTTTTAGGACCAACATTATCAGAAACTCATATGACAGAGCTATAACTTTTATATAAAAACATCATAAAATATAATCATATATCTAGTCTGGAATTTTACTGAAAAGTAGGCATTGAACACATATTAACCCTAAAGACAAAAATCTTGTCCTATAGCAATGGGCAGTAGGTATCATTTGGGATTGGACTAGAAGAAAGGTACTGAATGGGAGTCGTTCAACCTCACTAATTTACCTTCATAATAATAAAAATCTGTACTTTTGTCAAGAATAAAAGGTGAATTCCTAATCTAAAAATTATGTCATATCACTACCTATGTAAATTTCTTTACTTGTCAGTTATGAATTGATCAAAAAAACCTTCAAATCTAGAGCTGCTAATTCAGTATAGAAGAAGAAAAGACATCAAATACACTTAGTAATATCATCCAGCTAGAAAACAGCAAGTAATCATTTTAAGTTAATTTTATTACTAGAGCTAATTTAGAAAGGGCTGGTTGACAGTAGTTAGTATTGATTTTTGTTCACCAAACTACAAAATTCAGCTGGCCTTTTAAGCTCCCGATGAAAGGTTTTCCTTATTTACAAAAATGACTACCTTAACACTGACAGTAGTTGATTCTTAACTTTCTTTTCAATCACATCACTGCCAGTGAAATGCCAAAAAAGAGAAGAGTAACTTCTAGAATAAAAGCAAAGAGATAGTTCCTAACTTGGCTTACCCTCCAGCCCAATCACTGCTCCTCCCAAGGTTCAGACATCCATGAAATTTCAATTTAATGGAATTTGAAAAGACAGATACAAGCTTTATAAGCAAAATTAAGGATGTCTGCAGCTGAAAATTTATCTTCATGTAAAAGGATCTTGTGGACATTACAAACATGACTTTCAAAATCAGAAGAAAGGTTGGTAAAAGAAAACCCATCTCAGTTGGGCTTTTGATCTTCCGTGTAGCTTCAATCAAATCGTTCTGTTCTGGACCTCTTTTTTCCCCATTTCTAAAGCAATAATTGCCATATCGCTATCTTGAAAGTGTGATTTAGGAATGAAACTCTAAGAATTTCTCCTGGCCTCATTTCCCCATTTGAAAAAAAAAAGAAATTATATCAGTATATCTTCGAAGTTTGCTTTTAGCTTCAAAATGCTATGACTCCAGTAAGTCACAAGTTATTTCCATGAAACTGAAAAACGTTTCCTCCAGAAGACCCCTGGCCAAGAGAAGCTATGTCATCCACATGCAATAAGTACCTAACCATTCACATAGAGAATTAGTATGGATTTCTTTAGCACCTTCAAGAAATGGAACATCTGACTGGCAAATTTTGATGGCAAGTCAGAAAATGGAAAGGCCAGGACCACAGAGACCCATCTGGGGAAAAGAAAGGCTTGTAGAGAGGAGGCTGAATGGACAAGATCAAGGGTGCTGTCTTCATGGTAGATGCTTAGCAGGGCGGTAAGCTTTCTTGGAATGTAGGAATAAAGATCACAAGTACACAGAGAAGAGGACCCCAAAAGAAAAATCTGTGGAATATTAAAGACTGCCTCAAGATATCAGTGTATCAAGCAGATTCCTTAAAAATGGACCTTGAAGTTATAAACAAGGACCCTCACCATATGAACAAACAAAGGTCAGAATTGCTATTAAAAGCATTCTTATTGTCAGGATCTTTTCTTGGCAGAATAATGATGCAGAAAAAGGAAATCCTAATTCCTCTCTTACCTCCCCACACCATATTTATTCTTCTGTCCACTTCTCATTCCTCCCTTGGTTCTCTCCCATGACTCCCCCACTTCTCAACCCTCAGCTGTGACGTTTAGAAGTGGTAATAGGCTAACCGCTCCTACCACAGTTGTTTTGGGGGGAAATTCTAAGGCACCAAGATTTTCTTGATAACTTAAGAGAAGTGTTTTCTATTCTCATGTAGAAGAGATAGATCATAGGAGAATACCTGTTACTTGTCTTTGTGGGAAATGATACGTGAAACTGAAGCCCGGAAAACTGCCTGATTGTAGGGTATCAGGAATAAGCCTTGATGGTACCGGGGACTTCGTAACGCCTTCCTGGCTGTGAGTGTATGATGATTCATAAAAGACAAATGATAACGTGAGGAAAGGAGAAGATAGAAAAGGTTGACTCATGACCCACAGGAAACTTCATTTACCCTGGATCCTCATTTATATGGATAGATTTGTTCTTCTAAAAGTTTCAAGTTAGTCATAGTTAATCTATGACTATAGGGTCATTCTATAAATCTCCAGTGAAATAAGAGTTGGTGTAATTAGCCACGAAATTCAGGCTTATTTTAAAAACCCACAAGTTTTGCCTAAATTACTCAGATGAGCACTCTGACTGCTCAGCTCATTCTGCGGGGGAAGCACATCAACTTCCACTGAAGAGTAGGGGCTGGCGTTATCCCTGGAGCTTCTGCAAGTGTTTCTGAACATCTGATTACTTATAGTCTGTGACTCACAAATTATATAAATCTTTTGGGGATCGAGAGTTAATGCTTTCTCTTCATCCCCATTATATTGAAAAGTAATAGCACTACCTCTGAAAGAAATTAGAGTCCCACAGCTAATATTTACCATGGACAATCTTAGGCAGAATAATCCTCAGTAAATGTCAATTGTATGCACAGTCTACTAATCAGAGGCAGCAGGAGCCCTGAAAGGGAATGATGACCCTAACAGAGACTTCACTCTATAGGCCCTTCCTGGCGTTAAAGACTTGACAGTTTCTCAAAGATGAGACTGAAGGTTTCCTGACTTTCAGGCAAGGCTCTTACTGTAAATATTTTGACCTTCAGATTAGATCTGCCACTTCCCAGCAATATGGCCGTGGAAAACTTTCTGAGTCCTTTTGACTTCTTAATTGACTTCTTAATTGACTTCATATCTATGAAACTATTATTTATATGGTGGCTAGAAAGCTTAAATTTATATATATATTATTGTCTATTTTTAATTGCACACAAGCTTTATGGACACCTGTATATTATATATATACACACACACACATATACATATACATATATATATGACTTTCCTAAGATTATATTGCATCAAACAACCACAGTATCCCAATGGCTTTCAAGAACAAACTCAGCTAGGACTCTGTGTGTTTTGTTATTCCAATCCAGGCTGAAGTGGTAGTTAGAAACAGGAGAAAGATGGTAGTTGGACATACACAAAGCCTCTTAAAGCTTCAGCTCCCAGGCACGCTTTCATGTCTACTCATATCCCAAACTTCACAGCAAATTGGTAGCCAAGCCCAGAATCAACAGGGAACACAAGCCACCTATCGAGAGAAGCCAATCACTAGATGAGCCAATGATAACACAAGCACACAAAACATCAGAAGTGATCAGCGCTTCCGAAAGGTTGATTCCATCTCCTACTACTTCTCCAAGCCTGGGCTCCCAGGTCTTCAGATCATACATATTCCCTAAGTAATTTTTGATTCATTAAATAGTTGACTAATAGTTATCATCATACAAGTAGTATGGAAACAATAACACAGATTTTAGACTGAAAATATAATCAATTTTCTTTTGGACTCTCGAATCACACATTTCAATCATATGGAAATTATATTTTTTTCAAGTCTCATGTTGAGTGATTTGTAAAGTCTGCAGGTGCTATTTGCTGTCCAGACTCTTCACATACAAGTATTTAAAAGACTGAAAGTGCTCATATCTTTAGCAATGGCAGCTTAAATAAGATGCACTTTAATAACAAATTAAATTCTTAAAATAACAAATGTCATACAACATGAAAGGGTGCGGTATTATATCAACCTACACGCAAAGATAACGTGGATTGAAATAACTTTGGGGTTAGTTTTATATTGGTCACAATCATAACCATCTCAAGAAAAATTGAAAAAGGAAATGATACCTCACAAGAATCTATTTGTTATCACCCAATAGTAATTTTTACCACCAGCATCTCCTGTCAGACCTCCTAGGACTACCAGGAAAAATGAAGAAACTATGATTAGGCAATGGGCGTGCCCACTCTCATCCAAAATTGCCATTTGCATGAAGGTGACTTTGTATAAATTATATTCATCTTTGTTCAGAATCCTTGGCTGTATATCAGAATGAAATATTAAGTTGTGTATTCACAGAATGCCTACTTAAGAAGGATATTCTCTTGGGTTGAATTCAGTGATAAATTAAGAGTTACTGTCCCTCTCTCTGTGAGAGTCTGTATTGTACAGGACAGCTTCATTTATAAAATGGCTCACTGTTCAAGTGACCCTGAAATAATAAAAGGTGGACATGTAAAGCAGGAAAATGTCTGTTTGTAATGCATTTATTTATGTGCCATTTATCAAAAGGGATTAGTAGTTAGTCTCTAGATTAGTGCTACGCCATCATCACTGCCCTGTATAAATAAAACTTTCACAGCCATTTTCCATTTTCATTGATCTCTTGAATTAAATTGATTCTTAGTCTCCGAGAAGAGGAAACAGGCTCACAAAGAAATCAGGCTCATTCTGTGCACTGGTCTTCAAAACCACATGTGCAGATCCCAGGGCTTTTATGCTTTCCCCGTCCTCTGATACCAGAAGCACATTGGTTTAAAGTTTGAGAAACATTGCATGGGAGAATCCTTACAGAGGATGAAGTCTCTAAATTTATTTAAGGAAAGAATATTTGGAGGAATTTGCAGGCATACACTTAAATGCAAGAAAGCAAGCAGCCAAAATATTTGCATGATTTTAGGCAAACCAGTATAAATACCTTGCTCAGCCCTCCAAAATCTCTCACAACCAGTTGGCGAAGCTTAAAATTCCTTCCACACAAGTAAACAATGTCTTTAACCAGTATGCTTACAATGTGCGTACCCTTGAAAATCATAGCATGTTACCTTCTTAACAAAGACACAAGTAATTTAAATCAAATCTTTTCTGGAAAGCAGTTTTAACTGAAGAGTAAAAAAGAGAAATTCTGGGCACATAAGGTGGAGAAAAACAGAAAGGAAATTCACGGAACACAAAAATCCCAGAGAGAGGACGGGAAGGGCAGCCAAACAAGTTTCACCCACTTCAAAACTTTCCCAAGGTTGAAACAAGTGACTGGCTTCCATTTCCTGATCAAGCCTCTGACTTGCTTCCCTCTTAGCTCCTCCACTTGCTACCTTGCAAGGACACTAAATTATTTCCTGCTAGTCACATAGGTGGCGTTATCACCAGCTGCAATCCAAACCAAACTTAGGCTATTTTGGTAGAAAGGAGATTTAAGTTGTGAGCGTAAGACCAGAGCTCATGACCTGGAGACGCAATCCTCCGCATTATATACACCAGCTAAAAATGGGTCAGTGGGATATTAAGATGTCGGTAAATAACATCATGTGCACAGAGCTGCTCTGGAAAAGAAAAGATACGGGAAGGACAAAATTGAATGCAGAAAGACTAAACCAAGTCCTCCAGGGACAGTGAACACATTCAATTTCAACATAAAAAACCGTGAGCTGTCCAGAATGGAGAGGGTGATGGACTGGCCAGCACTCAAATGCTTAGTTGCAGCTAATGCAGAGAGGTTGCCTGGTAGGAAGGGGGAGAAGGAACCAAAGCTGAGGTTTATGCTAAGCATCTCTATTTTTCAGTAGACAATACACCTTCTGTGCCTCAAAGAACGTTCAGAAGACACTGCTATAACCCAGAAAGTAAGTGATACTAGAGAATGACTATAAAAATGAACAAATTTAATGTTACCAATAAACCTGAGGGTGGGAAGGGACATGAGCAAGGATGAGACACAACTGGTGGTGGCAGAGAAGAGCAGGAAGCAGAACGTGTGGGATAAGTAACTGTGTAGGATTAAGAAAAGGCTGGGATGGGCCATGGATGCTACTTGATCAATGCTGAGGGCACCAGGAATAAAGGGATAGGGAACTGCAAATCAGGGGGGGAGTGAGACTGAAAAGGAGTTTCCCAAAATGGAGAGACAGTTCAATACATATTTCATGGTGGGGGAGGTTCATGATAAAACTGTTTGAAAACACTGAAGAAACAGTATGGAACAGAGTCCTAAAATGCCGCCAAGCAGCCTCAGCTGTTCATCAGATTGGTTGTTTGTTTGTTGTTTGAAACAGACTCTCACTCCATCACCCTGGGTAGAGTGCTGTGGCATCATAGCTCACAGCAACCTCAAACTCTTGGGCTCAAGTAATCCTCCTGTCTCAGCCTCCTAAGTAGCTGGGACTATCGGCACCCACCACAACATGTGGCTATTTTGACAGAGGAGGTCTCACTCTTCTTCAGGCTGCTCTGGAATTCCCAAGCTCAGGCAATCCACCCACCTTGGCCTCCCAGAGTGCTGGGATTACAGGCATGAGCTGCCGTGGCCCGCCCTCATTCATCATAATTGTTAAGTCTCCCAGAGAAGGGGACAGCATGGAGTGGTCCTATTAAATCATTTTTTTCTTTTTTTACAGAAATCTTTGAGAACTAGTATTCTGAAGAAGACAGACTGAAAAAGAAATCCCTGTGGGCTTAAGTATCTGAACTGAGCATCTGATGAACAGTGAATGTCTGGACTTAACAATAAAGGCTTATCCTTAGAGCCTAGTCCTAAGTAACCCGGCTAATTCAAAGACTAGAAACCAATGCATCTTGAGCCAATTTAGGAAAGAAGGAGACTAACTCTAACCTCGGAAGCTTCCCTCATGCATTAAGCTTTGTAGCCGGAGCCCAACACTGCACCAGATTCTGAATTTTAAATTGCTGGCTTGGAAAAGAGTATTTGCATAGCTCATTTCAGAAGTAAGATAAGAAATAAGAGTTTGAAATACCTCAGAGGGTCCAGTTTCATTGTTTAAGGAAAATAATCATCACAGCTACTATGAGCCAGGTGCCAAATGACGTAAGGCCCAGTACCCTTCCCACTGGATTTCTGGGGAATTCAGAGATCAGACAGAGTGAATAAAACGTCCAGGATCTCTTTGCTAGCAAGTGATAAATCCAGGATGCAGAAAGGCCTGGCTAACTCCAAAGCCTGCAGTCTTCACAACTGGTGGATGGTACTGCCATTCAGTATTGCAGGAAGCATTGGATGACCCACAGTTGGGAGTGTGGGACAACAGATGGGTTGACTGATGGACGTGTTCTGGCGTATATACCGCAGATGTAGCCCCAGCTTACACCCCCTTTTTCTTCCCACTGTACTCAAACCTCTCCACCTAGGTTAGACCCTTGGTGCTCTGGCCCCGGCCCACCTCATGGGTCTTACCCTTACCACTGTCTCTCTCACTCACACTGCTCCAACCACCACGATTCCGGCAGTTTCCAAATCTCGCCTTGTTTTTCCTTTGTACTGGTTTGTTCTCAGTGTCTGGAGCAGTTTCTTTTTCTATGTTTCAAATCTTAACTTCCAGGTCTCGGTTTATTTTTTTTCTTTACTTTTAGTTGCTGTTTTATCAGGCCTTAGTTTACATGTTACTTCTTCAAAGATTTATTTTTCCACTTCCTCTAAAGTAGCTAATCCTCGTCTCTCCCACCACATACCCCATCATTTCACAGCAGTATATTTCTTTGATTAAACTTACCACTAGCTGGAAGCATTTTCTTTGTTTACTTTTTATTTTCTTCCGGCTTGGAAGAACTATAAGCTCCATGAGGGCAGGAGACCTGACCTGTTTCTCTAGACCAGTGGTTCTCAACCTTCCTAATGCCGCAATGTACTGTTAAAAAGGAATCACCACCCACAGGTTGAGAACCGCTGCTCTAGATGGAGCTTAGGGTCTGGTTTCTAATGACTGCTCAGTAAACACCATTTGCATGAATAGAGACAGTGGATATCATGTGGATTCTGTGCATCAGGGTCTGAAGGATAGAAGAGAAATTTGGGCATATTTATATATTATTTAGGAATAATTTGACATGAACGTGTGTGAATCTCTGGATATGGACGGGCTTGTGTGTGTAAAGTGACAGGAGAGAATTAAGCCAGACCCTGATATCGTAGATGAATGTCTGTTAAGTATCAAACATCAAACTATGGGCTTTACATAGATTAGCTCTCTGAATGACCCTGGGAAGTAAATATTATGGGCCCTTTTTGACTTGCCCAACAGAGCTTCCTTATCTCAGCTTCTAGGTCCTTTGCTGTTCGTGTTTTTACATTTAGGTTAGAGAACTGTCATTTGGAGAGCACTGGGTTCCAGCCAGGTGAACTGTGGACCTTTCTTAGGAATGAAATACTCCCAAAAGGAAAAACATTCGTTAATGAAGTAAGGAATCCTCTACTTGGGGGGAGGGGACAATAAAGACTTAGCTTTTCAAGTGGACCAACTGAAGTTTTAAAAGTATACATGTAGCCTAAATAATATCGTAATATCATACCAGAGCTAGAATAGGGTGACCAGATTTTAACATTTGTAAAGCGGGACAACATGGCCAGAGGGCAGGGCAGGGGCGGGGCAGGGGACAGGGCAGGGCAGGGCCTGACAACAATGCAAACTTTGATAAGCAGTTCTCGATAATCACTTCTCAACAATTATTTGTTATTATTACAGTTTAACATTATAAAATTAACAAAAATAATATAAAACT